>PVKP010017455.1:0-46104 GCA_004027715.1 Plecturocebus donacophilus
AAAAAAAAAAAAAAAGAAAGAAAAGAAAAGACTCCATCTTGCTAGCAGACTTACTCTCTTTCTCCACTGGAGGCTTTGAAGAAGCAAGCTGCCATGTTGTGAAAGGGCCTATGGAGAAGGCCACATGGCAAGGACCTGCAGGTGGCCTCTAGGAGCTGAGGGTGGCCTCTGGCTGACAACTGTGAAGAAGGTGGCCCCTTGCTCTTATAGTCACAAGGAAATAAATTCTGGTAACAACCTGAGTGAGCTTGAAAGCAGATCTAACACCAGTCCACCTCCAGATGAGAACTGACCCTGGGGTGACACCTTGAATGCAGCCTGTGAGACTCATGACGATTGCTCTTCAAAAGACATTTTTACAAAAACGAAAGGGTGAATCATAGACTGGGAGAAAATATTTGCGAAATATGGGACTTGCATCTAGAATATATAAAGAACTCTCAAAACTCAGTAAGATGAACAACCCACCACCCAGTTAAATAAAGCAAAAATATTGAACAGATATTTCACCAAAGAAAATAAATACAAGGATGGCAAATAAACACGAGAAGATCCTCGATAACGTTAGTCATTAGGGAAATACAAATGAAAACCACAATGAGATAACACTTCATACACACTAGAATGGCTAAAAAAAAGTTTAATTGACCATGCCAAGCGATGGTGAGAACGCAGAGTAACTGGAATGCTCAGATACTGCGGATAGGAATTTAAAGTGGTACAAGCGCTTTGGAAAGCAGTTTGGCAGTTGGTTAAAACGTTAAACACACACCTACCATACAGCCAAACAGTAGGCAATCACCAACTACATTAAGTTTAAATTCACACTATTGTGCGGTATGTTAGGCATTTCTTGGTATTTGCTTCAGATTCAAGCAACAATAAAAGGGTGATTGATCATCTTTGATTATGGCTATTAACAAGGCTTGGATTATGGCTATTTTAAGGCATTTAAACAGTATCTTAGAAATACATACAATTCACAAAGCACATATGTTTCACTTAATATTTGCCAACCCTATGAGGTAGCCAGGTGAAAGCAGCTTACCCAATGTCATACAACCAATTTACGAGGATGTCTGAGTGCAAATCAAACTCACCACTCTTTCTTCTACCTTGTTAGTACGTGCTAGAAAACTACATCCTGATACGAATTCTAGTCTTTAAAACACAACAGAAACTATTATTAAACACCCAGTAATTATGGGAACTAGTACTGTTTTTTGTACAATTGATGTGCAAAAAAGGTGGTACAAGTTTACCTTTTAAAATCTTATAGTTACTTATTTTATACAATTTACATAGGTTCATATAAACTTTGTAGTTATCTTCTACTTATCACTAGCCAGTGATACTAGCTAATGATACTATTTTCTGTAAATAATAGTGATTGAAGTTTACTTTTTAAAATACATTAAAGTTTTAGAACAGTGAGTATATGTAAAGAAAAATTATTAAGTAAACTACATCACAGATGGTACACGAATAAGGCAGATTCATTAAGGCAGCTCTCAAAAAAATGTAGTCAGGGAAATTCTACACACTGTGGAAACAGATAATACAAACTTCCTTTCTGAAAAGGAAAGTAGAAAATCAGAAACGAGTTTCCCTTTAAGAAAAATGTCAGTTTAGGGCCGGGCACAGCGGCTCATGCCTATAATCTCAGTACTTTGGAAGGCCAAGGTGGGTAGATGGCTCAAGTCCAGGAGTTCAAGACCAGCCTGGGCAACATAGCAAAATCCCATCTCTACAAAAAATAGCCAGACATGGTGGCACACGCCTGTGATCTAAACTACTTGGAAGGCTGAAGTGGGAGGATTGCTTGAGACTGGGAGGTTAAGACTGCAGTGAGCTGTGATTACACCACTGCACTCTAGCCTGTGTGACAGAGTGAGAACCTGTCTAAAAAAAAAGAAAAAGAAAAGAAAAAAAGGCAGTTTTAATGAAAAGCAACCTGTGAAACAATCTCCTGGACTTTTCCTTTATGTCAAGACAGAAGACTGATTCTCCATGTATCAGAATTCGTACAACACCATGTATGTTCATAGCTTCACAGCTGGACTAACTCAGACCAAAGGAGCCAATTCTGACGGCTTTTTTGCTTTTTTTTGTTCTTTCTCTTGAGGTTTCATCACCCCTCTGACCCCACAAACAAGGTCAAAAAGCTGACAGCTATGGGCAGGGTTTGTCATTACCTCTTCTAGAATTTGTATCCCAGCCCCGGTTTGGGCAATTCTAAACTTGTAAAACATATTGTAGGCAATTTTATTGTGTCATAAAATATGGCTAGTGTAGGAGATGGTAAGAGAATCCAGTTATAACTATAATCTAGGCCAGGCACAGTGGCTCACGCCTGAAACCCCAGTACTTTGGGAGGCTGAGATGGGTGGATCACTTGAGGTCAGGAGTTCAAGACCAGCCTGGCCAACATGGTGAAACTAGCTCTACTAAAAATACAAAAACAAAAAAGCAAACAAAAAAACTATAATTTTGAAGAGCATTATCAGATACCAAATTCCGCTGTTTTGTTTTTTTTGAGGGCACACTCAAGACAGTGCCACAAACAGGTAAATTGTTTACTACTCTTGAAGCAATTTCTCTGTGTCTTCATTATTCGTCTTCCATCTGCCTGCAATATCTTTACATTTTCTGCCCACACAGTCCAAATCTCACTTCTCCTAAAAGGTCTGTTCTGCTCTCCCCCGGAAGTCTTGCCTGACCACTCAGGCCAAATGAATCTGCCATCCTCTAAGAATCGATTATCATCTGTGTCGCAAGATTTAACCCCTAAGCACGTGCACACAAGCCACTCATGTTTTTATTTCACATCTAGTTGTCCTGTCTCTTTATCATGAAAACTCTTGAAAAACAGAGACGGTACCTTATAATTCTTTCCAAATATCTTCCCTATCCATCTTCTGGCATAATGCTTTAGGGATGAATGAATGAACAAACTTCTATAGCACAACCCACTCTTTTTAAGGCACATTTGAAACTTTTTTAAAAATGCAGACTTTTAATGTTAATAATTATACTAGCTTAGGTTTGTATATGCCTTCATGGTAAAAATGCTTGGGTACTTTCAAAGAGTCTAGTTATCACAGAAACTTTGTGAGGTAGGTACTGTTGTCCCTGTTTTGAGGAAACAGATTCAGATCTTTCTAGTGACTTGCCCAAGGTTGTAGAACTAACAGGTGACAAAGCTGAGGCTCAAACTCCCTGTATTAGGATGTATCTTTTTTTTTTTCTCGGCTCCTTTGGTTGGTGTGGTTTATCACTGCTAGTGTTTACCCTTCTTGCACCATGTTATAATCTCTAAATTCCACTCTCTGATTGAAAGCAAGTGCTGTACAAATAATTTTGGGCCTTTCTGATACTTTTTTATTTTTTGAAACGGAGTCTTTCTCTGTCACCCAGGCTGGGATGCAGTGGCGCAATCTTGGCTTACTGCAAGCTCCACCTCCTGGGTTCAAGTGATCCTCCCCCCTCAGCCTCCCAAAGTGAGTAGCTGGTACTACAGGTGTGCCCCACCATGCCTGGCTAATTTTTGTATTTTTAGTAGAGATGAGGTTTCCCCGTGTTGGCCAGGCTGGTCTCAAACTCCTGACCTCAAGGTGATCCACCCACCTCAGTCTCCCAAAGTGCTGGGATTACAGACATGAGCCACTGCGCCCGGCCGTTTTCTGATACTTTAAATGTCAGCCAGGGCCCATTTGAGAAAAAGGAGTACAGCCTCACCTGGTGTTCCTAAGCGGGCCTGAGCAATGGTCAGTTTTTCATGGGGTGCTTGGCACTGGCAGTTGGTTTCATCAGCAAATGGAGCAGGTGCCGTCAGGGTCTAGAAGGGAGAAAAAGAAAGGGAATACAGTCTAACAAACTTTCCTTTGGCACTAACTTCCTCTGAAGTTTTGTTTCTGTTGGCTACGCAGGTATGATTAAGAAGTCAAATATATCCACTGAGTCTTTCAGAGAAATACTGCACTGTTAGAAATAAAAATAGAGCATCATCACTGAAACATTTTTGTTTGTTTTCTACTGATGCTTCAGAAATAATAAAAGCTCTTCAGTGTCTATACTATGCCAGGTACCAGAGGAGTTACTCTGGTGTTATCTCTTTCAGGCTTCACAGCCCCCTGTGATGAATAGATACTTCTGTACTTCTAGAGTATAGGATAATACTATCTCTACTTCACAAAAAGGAAACTGAGGCCCATTAGGGTTAAGAAATATGCCAAGTCATGCCCTTGGAAAGTCACAACGCCCAGCTTCAAACATTTCACAACCAACGAGGGCAGTCGTCAAACATTTACACTCACCCACACCCAGGAGACTCGGCTGGAAAGAATGCCATACTCAGAAGTATGGCGCGACATCGCCTGTATTTCACACACACCAGCTTGACCAATGACGAACTCTGATGCAAAGGCCAAAGCTGTTATCTGTGCCTTGGGAAGGTCTAAAAGCACAGCAATTCAGACAGGCTGCAGATGACTTCTGTGGTAGCTTCAACAGCAACCAGCAGCTAGAGGCCCCGCCCCAGGCAGCTTGGGCTGAGGCTCTGGGGAACGCTGTGAGAAAGATGTAGTCACTTGGAAGCCTGCCCAGGCAGTGGCCGTGCATTTCTTTAGTCAGCCTCTTAAAATGAAAACGTCACTCTCTTCAGATAGAGGAAGACAAAGCAAGCGGTGTTTTTGTAAACAAGGCAAATGCAATCCAGAGTTGCCCATTTGTAGTCTTTGAAGTATGCCATGAATACAGTCACCAATACTTCATCTTTGTGATTGTTAAAGCTAAAGTTGATTAGTCACAGTAAACGTTATTCACAGCACTGCATGAATTGTTTCTTAGAGATGGAGACAGTTTGAGATGTGTTCCTTAACTTAGGGACACTAGACTGAAGAATGATCCATACATTTGGACAGGGGCTGTGACTCACTTCTGCCATGTATTTACCCATTCGCTCACTCATTCAAATATGTTGCAGGCACTATGTTGGAATCTGGGGATAGAAGCAGGGATAAGACCAATAATCTCTGACCTTGGGGAGCCCCCATTCTCTGCACTGACGAGAACCGAGCCCTCCCGATCGCCTTCCCTCTCCTCGTTGCAGTCCCTTCCACCCTAGAAGCTCAGTGTTGTCTGGAGACCTCCCAGTTATCTGAAATTTTCTTAGCCCTCACTTTCTCCTTCAGGGCTTTGGAAACAAACCAAGACTTGGGACAAGGATTTAGGAAACTTGGGTTCACTATTGGTTCTTTTTCAGATACATTATGGTGACCTTGTAGGCTATGGTAAACCACAGTGGCATTTGTAATGTGGCAAAGGGGCGCAGTGACAAGAACAGAAACTGTAGCCACAAAACCAGGGTTCAGATCCCCTCTCCAGCACTTACTGGCCATGTATTTGAATTTGGCTCTTCTGGTTAAAAGGAACTGACATTCACTAACGTTAACTCAAAGGATGGAGGAGCTAGTCTTCTTTTAAGACTACCCTGGAACAGAAACTGTGGAAAAGGAAGAAAGGGACAGAACATGGCCCCAGAGTGTCAGAGTGCTCTGCACCAACTTGGCTGCTCTGTACACATGATCCTTTCTATCCCACCCCCATTGACTCTATTTCCTTCCACTGCATTAGAGCTGCTGCCTGCCTTCCACTGCCCCACAGCTTCAGCTCTGCTATGGCCAGCCCATCATGGCCTCCTCAGTCTCTCTTTACAACAATCCCTTAACAACTTTCCATTGTGCCCTTCAGCCCTAGCTCCTGCTCCTACCAACTTACTGTCTCTATCCATGTTTCCCAATTCAAATTCCTAAGGGAGAATCTGATTGGCCAAGTTCATCTTTTCAAATCAGGCCATAACCAGGATTGGTTGACGTTGGGTCAGGCTCCCACCCTGGGGCCCAACAGATGTGGTAAGGAAAGTCATGAGTGGCCCATCACTACCACTTCAGGAGAAGCTATACTTCAGGCAAGAAATAGTTTGACTTTGTGTGCTTAAAACCAAGTTCCTTAATGGATTTGAACCTCAGTTTCATCTGTAAAATGGGCTATTCATCTTGCAAGGCTGTTGTGAAAAGCAGAGATAATATGTGTAACATACCTGGTACTCAATAAACTGTAGCTGTTATTACTGTTATTATTATCACTATTATACATAATATGAATAATAATGGATAATATAGTTACCCATAGAAACAAGCAAATTGACTTATTTTTATTTTTATTTTTGAGACAGAGTCTCACTCTGTCTCCCAGGTTGGAGTCCAATGGTGCGATCTCGGTTCACTGCAACCTCCATCTCCTGGGTTCAAGCAATTCTCCTGCCTCAGCCTCTCAAGTAGCTGGGACTACAGGCACGCACCACCATGCCCAGCCACAAATTGACTTATGAATGGACTTCTAGCACACAACCCAAAGGGGTAAATGGATTGGCAAGCAGAATTAGCTTATAGTAATGATTCATTACTTTTTAATATATGTGGGCAATGAACCTTTTTCACATGACCTAAAATAAATTACTGTTTGGAGATCTTTTATGTGCTAGTCACAAAGTTTATTAAAGAGGAAATAAGGTGTTCCCATTTTCTAAGAACAGTGTATTCCCGAGGGTGTGAAATCTGGTAATTAAAACAGAGATAGGGAAAGTTGTAAAGCAACAATAGTTACTCAAAGGGGAAGAAAAGGTTTCTATGCACTGTGCCTTTTATTCTTAATTATTATGGCCTGGAAGTAGGGAAGAAGGAGAACCAAAGAGATGGAAGGCAGAGAGGATTCCTAAGTGTGTGAATGTGCTTGGGTTTGCACGTGTGCACAGGTGACTATCTTTAACAGCAGTTGATATGGAGAAGGGCTATTTCTTGTTATGTACAATGCAATGTGCTCAGAATAGGAATTACGTAAAAATAAATGAGCCACAGCCTTGCTCTCCAGAGCATTGCTTTCTAAAGCACAGCAGGATACTTCTTGAGTTGATCAAGCTCTGCATTAAGGAAGACTTTAGTTAAGGCCCAGCTACTACCAACCAGCCCTGTGACCTGAGGCAATATTTTTTCAGTCCAAAAACCTCAGATTACAATAAAAAAAAAAAAAACTCCTTCTCTGAGCCACCAAATCATTTGCTTTATAAAAACTTCTCTGCTCCTTAGATTCTGCCTTTTCCATATACTAGAGGCAGATCGACTTCAGGATGATGTGTGTAAGATAGAGGCTTCTGGGAGGGGCAGGGAGTGAGCTAACTTCACCATTTGCCAAAGCTGAGAGGCTTCCAGGGATCCTCTGGTCTAGACCCTACATAAAACATAACATAAGATCTAAATCTTTGAGTACCTACTTAGTGCCATGTATCCATCGATATGCTAACCACTTTAAATGTATTTGCTCACTTAATTCCTGCAACTCTGTGAGGTAGATATTATCTTCACTGAACTGTATTGCACCTGTCTTCAAGGTGTCACTAAGTGACAGCAAGAAGCAACAGCAGTGGTAGATCCCTCAAACTCAGTTACCTTTTTGGCTCCCTGTGAGCTGAGGAAACCCTTAGGATTTTTAGACAATAGGGATGGAGAAACCTCAAAAAGGAGATACATGATTTTCTGATAGAGAAGGGGGGTACTCAAACAATTAACTGAAGAAATAAAAGCATGTAACCATATTTTTGCCCAGACTTAGTGAAGCAGGTCAAATGACTTACTTGTCGTTATTTGCAAGCCTCAGGTTAGACTTTAAATCAGCCAGATCACATTTTGTAGTGTTCATTAGCACATGATATATGCTTAATATGATGCTAGGTTTTTGGAGGGTAGAGAAATGGAGGAGAGAGTTAAGAAAGGCAGGAACAGAATTGGCTTTGTGGTAGTAATCTTTCAAAGTGAAGAATAACCCTTTTAGGATGGGAGAAGGTATTAGTTTGAAAGGGCAAGTTCAGTTTTAAATAATTTCATATTTGGGGAACAACATTACTCTTTTGAGCATGTAAATCATAGAAACTAAGCTTCTGAACTGGTGAAGATCATCAGAAGATAGACTATGCCCCTCCTGAGAGGCCTATTCCAAATGCGGGGTTCAGTTGGCACATGAGATTTTTATGTTTAGCAGAAGACAGCAAGAATCATAAAGGGTTAAGAAGCCGTGGCCCAGTGCCCTGGACCTCACATATGCAAGGGCCTTGCCAGACCACAGACTTGGAGCTAGGTTGCAATAAAACTTCTTTCTACCTAATTAAAGATTTCAGAACACTCAGTCATTACAAGGTGAGTCTGTTACCTATTTGTTACACAAGTTCTGGTTATATAAACTAAACTATACCATAGAATCATGCCAACGCCACATTTCATCAGGCTTTTAAAGGAAAAGACATTATACGTTGGGCATTTCATGTATAGAATCTCTTCAGTTGGACATTGTCAAATATTTACTTAAAAAAGGCTTTTAGGTACTGGACAATGGACAATGCAAATATTGCTTAAGTGCAAAACAATGGTTGCTAGAAACTGCATTTATGCAATGTACATCACTGACAACTGGACTGATCAGACAACAAGCTAATCAACCAATCGGAACTTAGCACAGTACTGCTGGTGGTGATAGGCCAACACCCGCGTTGCTTGTTTAAGCTAAGCTATTCTTAACTCCAGTGGGGCAATCCAGTCAGACAGGCCTGAGTTCAAATTCTACCTCCATTATTTAATATCCCTTTCCTATTTTTACATTTGATTTTTAGATAAGCTGTTGTGAGGATTAACTAAAAGAATGTGTGGATGATAAATATCTTCCCTTTTGCCTCTCCAGAATCCACTCTCTTTCTACACTTCTCTATGCTTTTCCTCTACTCTTTTCTGTATGGCTTCCCCAGTGGACTGCGCCAATGGGATCTCTGCCTCCTGCTTCCAGTTGGGTTGGGAAGCATGCAAAACCGTGAAGGGCAGGACAAGAGTGAGCTCAGGGTATCTGTCTCCCTAGCTTCCTCTCTGCTAGGAAGCAGTGAGTTGGTTCTGTCTGAGGGGGCCCTCTTTATAGAGCTGTCTGTGTGAGGTTGTGGTAAACACACTCATCCCTTGCCCCTTCCAGCCTGGAGGATGGCAACCCTCCATTGTTTCTAGGCCAAGGATACCATATTATTCCTTGAGGTTTCCTTAAACCCTACCCATACCTTTATAACTACTGCCTTTATTAAACTCTTTAAATTCCAGCTTTAGACTGAGCCATCTCTGTCTTGACAGAGCCTTGGTTTATACAGTGTCTGTAACAGTTTGTCAGGCTCAAACATTAGCTAGAAAATGCTGATGAGGTATGTTAGAAGCACAGAGATCAATTGAAAACTGAATTACCCAGAGTTACTAAAGTTATAGCCATCTCAAGAAATGTCTCTAGTAGAAAGAATTTTACAAAGACAGAACATTTTAATCAGGATATGTAAAAAAAGATATGAACAGGACTTCAGAAAGAATCTACTTCTTCCAGGTAGGCCTTTTCCCATGAAACTCAACAGCTTTAGAACCGCAAATTCAGAGGCCAGGCATGGTAGCTCACACCTGTAATCCCAGCACTTTGGGAGGCTGAAGCAGGCATATCATAAGGTCAGGAGTTCAAGGTCTGGCCAACACAGTGAAACCCTGTCTCTACTAAAAATACAAAAATTAGCTGGGCGTGGTGGTGGGCACTTGTAGTCCCAGCTACTCAGAAGGCTGAGGCAGGAGATTTGCCTGAATCTGGGAGGCGGAGGTTGCAGTGAGCCAAGATGGTGCCACTGCACTCCAGCCTGGGCGACAGAGTGAGACTCCATCTCAAAAAAAAAAAAAAAAAAAAAGAACCAAAAATTCAGAATTACAAAAAGACATCACAAAATGTCATCTAGCAGCCTAATACTGTTAGGTTTATATTTACTCGTTTCCGAACACATTTTTAAAGTCTTATTTATTGTGGAATCAGAATATCTTGGTCTTTTGAAGACAGGGAGGACGGAAAAAAACAGATAATATAGTTGACTATGAGCCCAACACATACGAATCACTGGATTCTTACACTGTGTAACTGATTATGTAGACTCTTAAATCAGGCAGCTGGTGCAAAGTCTTCACCAATAAATGCCAATGGAGAGAAGAGAAAAGAGGCCCAGGATGTGGTTCAGCACCAATAAATATCCATTTTTCATTTAGTATATGTTATAAGTAACAGGCACCATTGAAAACAGCAAGACAGCTACACATGTACTGACAGGGAATGATATCTAACATATGTACTGGCAGGGAACGATATCTAAGACATTTTGTTGAATACAAAAAGCAAGTCACAAAGCAGTATGTATAATATGTATGTATACATGCTATCTAGTATGATATCACTTATAGTAAAAAGAGAGAAAAATAAAAGAGAGAGGTAATTGTGTAGAAATAGTTTAGGGCCAGGCAAGGTGGCTCATGCCTGTAATCCCAGCACTTTGGGAGGCCGAGGCGCGTGGATCGCCTAAGGTCAGTAGTTCAAGACCAGCCTGGCGACATGGTGAAACCCCATCTCAACTAAAAATAGAAAAATTAGCCTAGTCTGGTGGCGCCTGTAATCCCAGCTACTCAGGAGGCTAAGAAGGAGAATCACTTGAACCCGGGAGGTGGAGGTTGCAGTGAGCCGAAATTGCGCCACTGCACTCCAGTCTGGGTGACAAGAGTGAAACTCTGTCTCAAAAAAGAAATAGTTTAGAACTCTGCTAATATGGTAGCCATTAGTCACATGTGGCTGTTTAAATTCAAATTGTAATTAATTAAACTTGAATAAAATTAAAAGCAGCTTGTCGTTCACATTAGCCACATTTCAGGTGCTCAATAACCCATGTGACTACTGGGTACTATATTGGGCAGTGCAGATTATAGAACATTTCTATCATCACAGAAAGTTCTACTGGACAGTGCTGGCCTGGAATGATACACATTGAGTTGTTAATTGGGGTTACTCTTGGGAAGAAGATAATATTCTGGGAGAAGAGATGAAGGGATTTCATTGTTTAGTCCATATATGTCTGTCATTTTGTTTTATTTTTAAAATGTGAATGCATTCATGCAATGTTCATAATGCAAAAAAAAAAAATTTAAAGAAATATCTCCTCTCCTTTGAATTCAGAGATGCAGAAAGTTTAATAAAGGCTCAGGTGTCCCAAATGTGGCAGGGGCGGGGGCAGGAAGTCTCTATTAAGAAAAGAGTATTTTGAAAAATAAAAACTATTATCCAAAAATTAACTGTTAAATGATATGCTTCCCAGGTATATGGAATATTTAAAACTCCTTTGAGCTTTTAAAAATTTTTAAATTACTTTCTTTTTTGTTTGGGATGGAGTTTTGCTCTTTGTTGCCACTCAGGCTGGAGTGCAGTGGCACGATCTTGGCTCACTGCAACCTCCGCCTCTTGGGTTCAAGCGATTCTCCTATTGCAGCCTCCCAAGTAACTGGGATTACAGGTGCCTGCCACCACGTCCAGCTAATTTTTATATTTTTAGTAGAAACGGGTTTCACCACGTAGCCAGGCTGGTCTTGAACTCCTGACCTCAGGTGATCGGCCTGCCTCAGTCTCTCAAAGTGCTGGGATTGCAGGCATGAGCTACTGTAACATGCCGTTTTTTTTTTTTTTTTTTTGAGACGAAGTCTCACTCTGGCCCAGGCTGCAGTGCAGTGGTGCAATCTTGTATCACTGCAACCTCCGCCTCCCGGGGGTTCAAGCAATTCTCCTGCCTTAGCCTCCCAAGTAGCTGGGACTACAGGTTCCCCTCCACCACATCCGACTAATTTTTTGTATTTTTAGTAGAGACAGGGTTTCACCTTGATAGCCGGGATGGTCTCCACCTCCTGACCTTGTGATCCACCTGCCTCAGCCTCCCAAAGTGCTGGGATTACAGGCATGAGCCACCACACCCGGCCAATTACTTTCATAGTATCTACCCATAATTCATCTTCCAACATCCGACAAACACTGTTTGAATCCTTCCTGTGTGCCAGGCATTGTTCTGGCTTCTGAGGATACATCAGGGAACAAAACAAAACAAAAAATGTTGCCCTCATAACACTTAAAGATAATAAACAAGCAACAAAAAGAACTTAAAACAGTGGTATTTTAGTTAAAGGATGATTAATTGCTATAGAAAAATATAAGGCAAGGAAAGGGAATAGGGAGTGTTGGGGGTATAGCTGTAAATACGATAGTCAGAGAAGTTGATGCATGTGTCAATATATAAAGGATCAAGTAAGCCACGTGGAGAAAGAGCATTCCGGGCAGAGAAAATAGGGAGGGCAAAGGCCGTGAGACAGGAACATGCCTGGCTTCTTCCAGGAATAACTAGAAAGACAGTATGCTTGGAGGAAGCAAGCAAAAAAGAAAAGATGTAGTCAGAGGTAAGGCAGGAAGAAAGGAGATGGGAAGCACCCAGTCACGTGAGCCTTTTAGGACGCTGTAAAGACTGCCTTTCACTCTAGGGAGATGAAAGTCATCAGAGCGTTGTTCCGTTTTGTTTTGTTTTTGAGGTGGAGTCTCACTCTGTCACCCAGGCTGGAGTGCAATGGCACAATCTCGGCTCACTACAACCTCCGCCTCCCAGGTTCAAGCAATTTTCCTGACCCAGCCTCCCAACTAGCTGGGACTACAGGCATGTGCCACCACACCCGGCTAATTTTTATATTTTTAGTAGAGACAGGGTTTCGCCATGCTGACCCTGACCTCAGGTGATCCACCCACCTCGGCTTCCCAAAGTGCTGGGCATCAAAGCGTTTTGAACAAGGCGTGACAATGATCTGACTTAGCTTTAACAGGACCACCTGGCTAACATGTTGAGAATAAACTGTAAGAGGTCAAAGGTAGAAACAAGAAAGCCGCTGAGGGGTCTGGCATAATAATCAGGCAAAAGACAGAGGCAGGGATCAGGGTGAAAGCAGTGGAAGTGGTAAGAAGTGGTGAGATGCTGGACAGATTTTGGATACATAAAACCTGAAATAGATTAGATATAGGGTGTGAAAGAATGAGAGGAGTCAGGATAATTCCAAAGTTACTGGCCTGAAGACCTGGAAAGATGGCATTGCCATTTGCTAGGAGAGGAAAAACACTGGAAAAGTAGGTCTGGGGGTGGGAGGGACGACAAGGATGGGGAAAGTAACAATTCCATTCTCACAGATTCTGTTTACCACACCTATTAGATCTCCAAGTGGAGATGTCAGGTAGACAGTTGGATGTACAAGTCTAGTGTTTGGAAGAAAGGACTAAGCTAGAGCTGGAGGTTTAGAAACTGACAGTATATGATATATAAAGACATTAGACTAGACTCGCTCATTCAGCTAAGGGCATTGATGCAGGTAGAAGAGAGGTCCAGGTCATCAGATGAGGAAGCATTGTCTATTTCAGCTCAGTCTCTCCCTGCTATTAGGAAAGCTCTAAGAAAGCAAGGACTTGGTCTGTCTACTCATTGCTGTATCCCTATTCTCCAGGGCAGTACCTGGCATATAGAAGGCCCTTAAATATTTGTTGAATGGAGGAATGTAAAGCCACAGGAGAGAGAATGATTATTGATAAAGACAAATACAGGATTTAAACTCAATAAAATAAATACATTTGGCCATCTTTCATAGCTTTTTATTATCATCATAATATATATTATAGAAACTTTAGGAAAGTTAAGGGAGGAAAACAAAAGTCACCAATAATTTTTCCTACTTCCCAGAGACAACTATAGTTAACTTTTTCTATATTTCATTTCAGGCTTTCTGGTATGTCACATACACGTATTAACAACTTTGGAATCTTGTTGGATAGACAGTTTTTTCACTCCATATATTATGATTATCTTATCATGTTAATTAGTTTTCAACCTCACTAATTTTGATAGCTGTAAAACATTTCACTGAAAAAGAACCTTAAATACTTCTCTATCATTGAATATTAAATTATTTATATTTTACTAATATAAATAACATTCTAAACATAATTCTCAACCTCTGATAATTTCCTTATGATAGATGCTTAGAAACTGAATTATTTAGATCAGGGGTATGAACATTTTAAAGATAAATATTTGAAGAATATTTCAACATGTATTTGTAAATTACCTCCTACAAAAGCTGTATCATTTATACTCACATTACAATGTATGAAAGCACCTATCTTGCTGCCATCTCACTGGCATTGAGTATTATCTTTGTCAATTTTATAGACCAAAAAATGGTATCATGCTGCTTCAATTTGCATTATTTTGATTACAAAAAGATTGAACATTTTTCAAATGTTTATTAGCCATTTGTATTTTCCTCAGAGAATAATCTGTCCTTTGCCCATTTTTCTACTGTTGAGAATAAGTATTTTGAAGTTGGTTAAAAAGCAAAACAATAGCGCAGTTTAAAAATTATCTTAAATATCTTTTAAAAACACATTTTCCAGGCTGGGCGCAGTAGCTCATGCTTGTAATCCCAGCTCATTGGGAGGCAGAGGCAGGCAGATCACCTGAGTTAAGGAGTTCGAGAGCAGCCTGGGCAACACGGCAAAACCCACCAAATACGAAAAATTAGCCGGACATGGTGGAGCTCGCCTGTAGTCCCAGCTGCTTTGGAGGCTGAGGTGGGAGGATCGGTTAGTCCTGGGAGGACAAGGCTGCAATGAACTGTGATTGCCTGCCACTGCGCTCCAGCCTGGGTGACAGAGTGAGACCCTGTCTCAAAAAATAAACAAAAAACAAAACACGCATTTTCAGACTTTATTTAGAGTTCCCACATAATAAGTTCATTTTTTTAAACCAGTAAACCAGTGCCTGAACACTCGTATCTAGGTCAGCCTAGTACATATTGCCCTTCTGGTGATCAGAGATCAGAATTTTTATTATGCCCTAGGGATACAGGCCTCCTTAAAACACTGACCACTCATAAAACATACCTCCATCTCATGTGGCCACTTTCCAACCTCACAGCAGTGAGTGAATTTCAAATAGCAAGAAGACTCATAGTACTATAAGTAAAACCACATTTCATTGATTCTAAAATGTACATTTCTCCCCACATTTTAACATCTCTGAGAGTAGGAGGGATTTTACAAAAGACATTATCTTAAAATCAGTGTTGGCCATTTTTTTGCATTATAACACTTTTGAAATGGAAGTGCAACTTACAATGAATAGCCTCTTAGGCTCATGAAATGCATAGATGCTATTAAAAATAGAAAACAATCTTTACCTAAAGATAAAAATTCCACACTCTAAATAATTTTTTTCTTAGGCAGTTGAACTTAAGGAGTTTATAGTGAACATCAATAACAATCTTATATCATGTTCATATCCCACCTCCTTCCTCAAAGGACTTGAGGTGACTTAAAAAGTAAAATTTGGAAGTTTAAAATAATAGCTGCAAGATTTGGGGTGAGGAGGAGAAATGTGTTTGTTTTTTTCAAAGTCGAGGTGAAATGAGCACCAAAGAAATGCATATCACAGTCCTCTATATTTCAAAAAGGTAAGACTTAAAGCCATTTTGTAATGGCTTTAAGCTCCCAGCAGAGTTACAGCAAAGAGGAAAACAAAGTTAATATTGTCCTTAAGCACAAAGCAAAATAGCTATTGAGGAAAAGCACAGCGTTTTCCTGATGCTGAGTTCTGAGAGAAATTCCTCCCATGGTGCCACCTTAAAGGCCATGCTGGGTGATGCTGTAGTGACATCGGTACTGACACACTCAACAACAGCCTCCTGGTAGAGACAGTCTTGTTTTTTCATGTTTGTCTCCATAGTGCTTTCCATGCAAGGCAGAGCCCCAGCACCAAAAAGCAGTTCTGAAAAGGATTTTCTTCAAGGGGCCAAATGAACGTGCAGTGTGAAAATACAGTTCTTTCTCCCTGATGGCTGGATCCAAGGGTATGATTTAGAATACCTAGACCAATGTTTTCTAATGCGGGATGGTCAAGACAATCCATTAGACAGCAACACTTGTGTTTATACTGCAGATCTTCCAATAATGTCATTTTGTTCAATGTCCTTTCATTATAACGTTGATGAAAAAAAAAATATTTTGGTTCTGGGTCAGGGCTGTTGTCCGTGTGGTATTTTCATATTCTCCCCATGTCTGCGTGGGTTTTCTCTGGGTACTCTGGTTTCCTCCCACATCCCAAAGATGTACACATCAGGTTCATTAGTGTCTTTAAGTTGTCCTAGTGTGGGCTGGGCACAGTGGCTCACGCCTGTAATTCTAGCACTTTGGGAGGCTGAGACAGGTGAATCACCTGAGGTCAGGAGTTCGAGACCAGTCTGGCCAACACGGTGAAACTCTGTCTCTACTAAAAATACAAAAATTAGCTGGGCGTGGTGGCACATACCTGTAATCCCAGCTACTCAGGAGGCTGAGGCAGGTGAATTGCCTGAACCCAGGAGGGGGAGGTTGCAGTGAGCCGGGATTGCACTACTCCAGCCTGGGCAACAGAGCGAAACTCAGTCTCAAAAAAAAAAAATGTCCCAGCGTTGTGAGTGTGGTATGTTTGTGAGTGTGCCCTGTGATGGGATGGTGTCCTGTCCAGGTCTGGTTCCAACCAGGTGCCCTGAGGTTCCAGAATAGGCCCCAGTCACCCACTACCCTGAACTGGAATAAGCTGGTAAATAATTATCTTGTTCTTATTAGTCTTTCTTAAATGTATGTATAGCTCACATGCATTTCAATGTTGAATGATACTAGGAGTGTTTTGGTCTTTATTTAGAAGTGTGGTGGTATTGAAGTGGCTTCTTTCTCAGTATAGTTATTGATTTGTGGTGACATGCCTGAACCAGCCAACACTGTTTCTGCTCCAAAGAAGGACGCCAAGAAGGTGGTGTGACCAAGAGCCAGAAGAAGGATGGCAAGAATCACAAGCATAGCCACAAGGAAAGCTACTCTATATACATTTACAAGGTACTGAAGCAGGTCCCTCCCAACTCTGGCATCTCATTGAAAGCCATGAGGATCATGAACTTATTTGTCAGTATCTTCAGGTCATCATTCCTGACGCATTACAAGTACTCAACAGTCACCTCCAGGGAGATCCATACAGCTTGTGCCTACTGCCTAGGGAGGATGGCCAAGCACACTGTGTCTGAGAACGCCAAGGCCCTCACCAAGTACACCAGCTCCAAGTGAATAACTTCTACTTTCAAAAACCAAAGGCTCTTTTCAGAGCCACTTAAGCCAGGTACAGAAAGACAAATACTGTATGTTCTCACTCACATGTGGGAGCTAAACAGGTTGATCTTAAGGAGGTAGAGAGTGGAATGATAGATGTCGCCATCATTGAGATAGTGGCTGGGAAGGGTGTGTGGGTGAGCGGGGTTGGGGATGAAGAGAGGTTGGTTACTGGGTACAAACATACAGTTAGATAGAAGGAATAAGTTCTAACATTTGATAGCAGAGTAGGGTGATTATAGTTAACAACAACGTATTATATATTTCAAAATAGCTTGAAAAGTGGCCAGGCACGGTGGCTCATACTTGTAATCCCACCACTTTGGGAGGCCAAGGTGGGTGGATCACCTGAGGTCAGGAGTTCAAGACTAGCCTGCCCAACATGGTCAAATCCTATATCTACTAAAAATACAAAAATTAGCCAGGTGTGGTGGCACACGCCTGTAATCCCAGCTACTCGGGAGTCTGAGGCAAGAGAATCGCTTGAACCTGTGAGGTGTAGGTTGCACTGAGCCGAGATCGTATCACTGCACTCCAGCCTGGGCAACAGGGTGAGACTCCGTGTCAAAAAGAAAAGTTAGAAAAGAAGATTTGAAATGTTCTCAATACATAGAAATGATAAATACTCAAAGTGGTGGACACCCTAAGTACCCTGACTTGATCATTACACATTCTATGTATGCATGTAACAAAATTTCACATGTACCGCATAAGTATGTACAAATATAATGTAATAAGGCTGGGTGTGGTGGCTCACACCTGTAAGCCCAGCACTTTGGGAGGCCAAGGCGGGTGGATCACTTGAGGTAAGGAGTTTGAAACCTGCCTGGCCAATATGGTGAACCCCATCTCTACTGAAAAATACAAAAATTAGCTAGGCATACTGGCATGTGCCTGTAGGCCCAGCTACTCTGGAGGCTGAGGTGAGAGAATCTCTTGAACCCAGGAGGTGGAGATTGCACTGAGCCGAGATCATACCATTGCACTCCAGCCTGGGCGACAGAGCGAGACTTCGTCTCAAAAACAAACCAATAAAACAAATATAATGTAATCAATAAAAATTTTTAAAAAGAAGTTTGGTGACTTTTTGTGGCCAGAAATATGCCGTAGGAACTTAACTCTTATTTATATAAATTAACCTATGGTAAAACCGGTTTCATTCTACATCATTTTGCTTAGAGTTACAGTTTCCAAGAATCTCTTGATAATGTATATGTATTTATTTTTCATGTCAAAAAATAAGAAAAAAAAAGCTTCACGAAAACCAAGAAAAATATCTATTTTTGTTTGTTTGGAGACAGGATCTTACTCTGTCACCCAAGTTGGAGTGCAGTGGCACAATCACCACTCACTGTGGCCTCCAACTCCTAAGCACAAGCAATCCTCCTGCATCAGCCTCCTAGGACTACAGGCACATACCACCATGCTCATCTAATTAAAGAAAATAATTTTGTAGAGATAGTGTCTTACTATGTTGCCCAGGATGGTCTGGAACTCCTAGGCTCAAGCAATGCTTCCACCTCAGCATCCCAAAGTGTTGGGATTACAGGCATGAGCCATGACACCTCGCCTTCTAATTCTAAGATATGGATTTACACTGGTGCCCCATCTCTGTCAACATCAAATACATGAGGTATCCTAAAGGGAATGTGAAAGTTGGGTGGCTTGCATTGCCTGGCATTTTTTCATTTGCTTTCAGCTTATTGCAATATACTGCAGTTCACCTGAGCCTAGATAAAGGTATTTGTGGATTACATTATCTAATTTTAACTAAATTAATGCATGTAAGATCAGCAGGTAGCTTAAAACATTTCCTGCAATGAAATGGGAAAGCAAGCACAAGTGAACAATAAGAAAATGGCAGAGCTGACCCTTCTGCTCCCTGTATAAGTTCTGCAGCCGCCACATTATCAGGTACGAACATCAACAACCCAATCTGATCTGACAAGAAGATAGCTGAATTGAAAATTATCACACAGAAGACTATTAGAAATATCTGCTACCATTAGCATTAAACCTTACCTTGAGACATTAGCTAATGATGGTATGAAGTTACTGTAATTAGCATATTTTAAAATGAAGCATCCAGAACATGAAGACAAACCTCTATGATTTTTTTCATGTTTAATGTTTTAATGTTTCAAGTCATGCGATACTCAATCCAGTATGTCACAAAATACTGTTACATGAAAAGATAAATGTTTAGAAGGCTTTTTGAGTTTCCATAATTCAACAGAGAAAAAACAAAAGTCTCATACCTCTACAAAATCATCTGTTCTTCATGCCACAGTAAAACTAGCTGCTCTAATGTGTAGAGAAAAAAAAAACTGTCAAACTAAAATGCATTCCTTTGTCAGCAAATATATTTAGAAGACATATAGAAAACATTGTTGAAGATTGGAAGAAACAAGCATTAGAACAAATTATGCAGTGTAGGAGGTTTGCAATACACTTGGATAGAAGTACAGATATTTCTAACATGTCTCAGCTTGAGGTATTTGCTAGATTCTATTTCAATAATAAAACCTCTTTTTTTCTGAGTCACTAAAGGAAAGATGTTCCAAAGATGATATTTTCTGCAAAGGAGATGATTTCTTTGACACAAACAATATTTTACAAGAAAACTGTAATGACCAGTAAGGTGATTGCTTTGCCCTTGGATCTCTGACCTCCCACCTATTTGAGAAGTACCTGTCTGTCTTCTTTTCCTGGCTCTTTGTCTATTGGATCTCTAAATGTTGTTCCTTGGGGTTCCATCCTAGAAGACTGTGGGGTAAAGTAGATTAATATCACCAGATTTACTGTAGCAATAGGCAGATAAAGGGGGGATTCTAACAGCTTTAATTACAGCTCTTCTATTCCCCACCCCACCCCACACATCCTGATGCAAAGGCCCTGGGTCAGCTATTTTCTAGAATTCACCCTGTAGCAGGATTATTCTGAGGTACTCTTGCTACCTAACCAATGCCGTTTCCTTCTTCCATTTCCATCCATTTCCGTCTCAATCCACAACCTATCCGACTGTGAGGCCAGGCATAGTTACACAGTTGGGGACCATGGATTTTAATTCACATATTACCTGACTAGGGCTGGACTGGTCCTAGAAATAGGGTGTTTCGTTCAAGGGCTCACCTAGGCTCTCTTTAGGGCTGGATATACTGGCCCCTGGAAGGGCTGAGCACTTTGAAGCTCTGTTAGCAGCCAAGAGCTACAGTTCTAAGTAGGATCTGATGCCATTCCTTAGAGTGTTATCTATTAGATCACCAGAATTATTTGTAAATGGGAAATACGTTATAGAGTGTTCCCTTTCTTCATTATTGTGAATAATAATATCTTTAAACTTTATACCAAAGGATAATATACATATAGAAAAGTATACATATCGGCCGGGCAAGGTGGCTCATGCCTGTAATCCCAGCACTTTGGGAGGCCAAGGCAGGTGGATCACCTGAGGTCAGGACTTCGAGACAAGCCTGGGCAACATGACAAAAACCGGTCTCTACTAAAAATACGAAAATTAGCTGGGTATGGTGGCAGATGCCTATAATCCCAGCTACTCTGGAGGCTGAGGTAGGAGGATTGCTCGAACCCGGGAGGCAGAGGTTGCAGTGAGCCAAGATCACGCCACTTCACTCCAGCCTGGGCGACAGAGCAAGACTCTGTCTCAAAAAAAGAAAAAAAGTATACATATCCTAAGTGCGGCTCGATGGACTTTCACAAGCTGAGTACACATAGCACAAACATCAAGTAACCTAATACTTTCAGCATTCATCCCATGCTCCTGTCACTGTGCTGATTTCTAACATCAAAGGTGAGTTTTGCCTATTTTATTTTATATTTTATGAAATGAAATCATGTGGTACCTATTATTTTGTATCTGGCTTCTTTCATTTAATGTTACATTTGTGAGATTTATCCATATTCCTGCATGTGGTTGTAGATTCTTCAATCTCACTGCTCTCCAGCATTAAATTGTATGAATGTACTATGATTTCTTTATACATTTTGCTTCTGCTGGGCATTTGGGTAGTTTCTAGTTTGAGGTTATTATGAATAACACTGCTAAGAACATCCTAACACTAGTTTTTTTGGTGGCCATATGTACAAATTTCTTAGGAATGGAACTGCTGGGTCAAAATATTTACTTTGAAGTTCTAGTTTTACTACAAAGAACATAGCTATCTGATTTATTTCTACTCCTGTTCCCAAATACAGAAGATATGAGCGGAAGGGCTAAATAAAGCATCTCTCAAAGTGCATCTAAGCACATCTTGCTTACAAATCACCTGGGAGCTTGAGCAGGCAATTCTCTACTCACTGAGGTTTGAGAACTATGTGTCATGGAAATAGGGGGCTTTAGAAGTCAGACAAACCTAATTTCAACTCTCAGCTTAATCAGTTAATATTTGATCTTTGGGGCCAGGTGCGGTGGCTCACGCTTGTAATCCTAGAACTTTGGGAGGCCGAGGAGGGCAGATCACTTGAGGTCAGGAGTTCAAGATCATCGTGGCCAACATGGTGAAATCCCGTCTCTACTAAAAAAAAATACAAAAATTAGCCGGGCACGGTGGTGGGCACGTGTAATCTCAGCTACTCTGGAGGCTGAGGCAGGAGAATTGCTTGAACCTGGGAGGCAGAGGTTCCAGTGAGCTAAGATCACGCCACTGCACTCCAGCCTGGGTGACAGAGCAAGACTCCATCTCAGCATATATGGAGAGAGAGAGAGAGAGAGAGAGAGATCTTTGGGAAATTGATTATTTCCTTACTTATAACATGAGGAATATTAATGCTTATTTCATGGGTCTGCAGTCTGGTTAAATGAGATAATACATATAGAACATTCAACACAGTGCCCAATACAGTGTGCACTGTGAATGGTTGTTCCATTCCCTGACTTGCCCATGGAGAGAAAGAAGTGAGACCACTAGCTTCAAATCTCATGTAGAACAATTGCCTTATAACTAAACAATTTGGAGGCACAATAGAATTTATTATTATGTGACCGTGCCTACAGTCAATATTAGGCACACTAGAGATGAAACACGGAAGCCTGCATGTACCAGAAATGGGCTTTCAACATCATTTGCTTGGCAATAGGCTGTACACATCATGCACGATGTTTCTATTCACCTATTATCGTTGTTATTTTTCTTAAATGACAGTTTAAATAACTCTCAGCATCCTTTTAGACTGATGTCAGCTTCAGCATGCATGAATTACTGAGTAGAAAACAAAAACACCAAGTCAAAGACTTTGGCAGAAGGGAGGAGATTATATGAAAATGAATTCGGCTCAATGGGCTAGCCCTGTGTGGCCCTGCACATTATTACACAGGCGCACACTACCAGGGCTCACTGCTTTATTTTCTAATCACTGTGTTTCCAAGTCTGCCTTCAAGATCGTTGAGTACTAAACTGTCTCTTTATCCCCAAGCAAGGTCAGCTTCCCAGCCTCCCATACAACCTGGTTCATGCTGGGATAAAGAGGAAGGTAGGAATGTTAAAACAATAATGCTATGGTCTGAGGCCAGCAACGGGTAATCAGATCCTAGCAAGGTAGAGGCTGTTACCTGGGAGATTATTGGAAGAAAATAGGCCTTGCTTGCAATGACTTAGTTTGTTTCTACCTTCCTTGCTTTTTCCCTTTTCATTCTTCCCCCACTGTGATCTGATGGCATAACTCTTTTTCTACATTTATTTCCCTAAGGGTCACTAAGAAGCTTTGTGTGGGTACCAACTAAAGATGCAAGAGTTTGGGGACTATGGCCTGACCTGTTGCTGGACTTTAACCCCAAGTAGCAAGCTTAGACGAATAGCATTGGTTAAGAAAGGCCCCTACAGTTTAATGCCATACTGCCATGCCTCAAAGAAGGCCCAATGTTTCCAACTTCTGTATTATGAAATAGATAAATTAGGAAGCTACTGTTCACATTAAAAAGAGATTCAATGCAGGTTTCTCTTAACAATGAAAAGAACATTCCATATATGATTTGGAATGCATTCAACCTTCCTGAGGAAACATCTGAAGAATAAATCAGAAGACAATGGAAGTGGTTTGTATAACGTCAATGTCAAATTCCAAAGTGCTTGTAAACATATGTTATTCATATTTAGCCAGTGTGTCTTACCATAAGATCATGCAACCTGTTTTTACCTCAAATGTATAAAAGCAACAGGAGATGAGGAATTGGGGTAGTCCTGACTTTTGATAGAAGCATGAGCTCAAACAGAACACACTGCAGTAGACCAAATTCCAAGGCAATGAAAGCTAGAATCAAAGTCTAAGGATCTATCCAACCCATTGTGGCTGACAGAATGCAGTCCAGAGAGGAAAGTGGTTTGCTTAAGTGCACACAATAATTCAGTGGCAAAACTGACACTGGAACAAGACTGTGGGCTCCAGCAGGTCGAGACCAGGCTTTAGCATATTTGTCTTACCAGCCCCCTGTCCTTTCACTATAAGCTAGTTCAGCTCTGCCTGGTCAGATCTAGATTTGGCTGGATGGGCATTGGTGTGGAGCCCCAAAGGCCACAAGGAAGCAGATCCACTTGCTCTCATCACCAACCCAGCCTTTCCACTTCTCCCTATCCACAGCCTGGAGGACTCAGGAGAGGATATATCCTGGGGGCTAGACCCAACTACCCAGCCTATCCCAGAATTATACTTCTGCACTAGCCAGAAATAAGCCATCATGATTTTGCTTCTACTTTCACAAGTGAAAAACAGAGGCTATCAGATAGAGAGGCCTTCAACTTTCAGTGCCCTTCCTCTTATAACTTATTCTTACCCAAACCATGCTTGCCAGTTTCCTTACCACCACAGTGGGAGAGGTGTCTTTTTTTTCTCCCTGAGGCCAATCCTTCCACTTGTGCACTGGAGCCCAACCTGTCCAGCCTAAGAGACATTCCTTTCATCAGCTGTCCCCATCACCTTTACCCTTTTTCTCTCCCACCGGCTCTTTCCCATTTATATTTAGGCACAAGTTGCTACCATCTTAAAAGAATGAGCTAACCAAAAGATTTGACATCTTGGATGGATGAAAGGAATGAAAAATAAAAGGAAAGAAAAATGAAGGGAGGGAAGATGGAAGGAACAAAAGAAGGAAGGGGAAAAGCTAGTCTCTAGTAATCCTAAACCCTGATTTATCTACCTCGGGGTACTATACATTCTATCTGCCTCCTCTGTCAGTCAAGCTTCCACTTCCCTACCACCTGGAGGCTCCTCAATCTACTGCCATCTAGTCTCTGCTCCCACCACTTCACTGAAACATCACCAATGACCTCTTCTTTCTAAATCCAAAGGAAACTTTTCCTTTTTGTCTCATTTGATCTCTCTACTGCATTTGGTTCTATTGGAGATTCCCTCCATGAAACTTATCCTGCCTTTGGTCCCTTGATCTCCCAGCTATTTGAGAAATACCTCTCTGTCTTCTTTTCATGATCCTTCTTCTATTGGCTCTTTAAGTAGTCTTCCTTAGGGTTCCAACCTGGGAAGATTCTGGGATAAAGTAGATTAGCTTAACCAGATTTCATGTAGAAACAGATGAATAGAAGGAGGATTCTAATAGTTTTAATTACAACTCTTCTATATTCCCCCTCTAAGAGACTGATAGGATGGCTCAGGGTCAGTTACTGTCTAAAATTAGCCCTATAGTGGGATTACCCTGAGCACTCTTCCTAGGCAACCATTTCCATCCACTTCCTTCTCAGTCCAGAAACTGACTCAATTTCACTCTCATCCATTTCACTGCCCCAATTTCACTTCCATCTCCTCCAGGCTATCTCCCAGATCTACATCTCCAGCTCAGAACTCTTTCCTGAGTTCCCCAACCAAACATGAACTAGATACCTCCAAGTGTAAGTCCCCATGGCACCTCGGACATAACTCTCACAAATTCGACTTCCCTGGTGCGCCCATCTCAATGATGGCACTCACTAGCTGGAGGCAGAAAACGGTGCCTTCCTTGATTTTTTTTGAGACAGAGTCTCGCTCTGTCACCCAGGCTGGAGTGCAGTGGCATGATCTCAGCTCACTGCAACCTCCACCTCCTGCGTTCAAGCGATTCTCCTGCCTCAGCCTCCCAAGTAGCTGGGATTATAGGAGCACACCACCATGCCCAGCTGATTTTTGTATTTTTAGTAGAGATGGGATTTCTTCATATGGCCCAAGCTAGTCTCTAACTCCTGACCTTGAGTGATCTGCCTGTCTTGCCTCCCAAAGTGCTGGGATTACAGGTGCGAGCCACCACGCCTGGCCCCTTGATCTTTCATTGAACCTACCCCACGCTCAGACTTAGTTATCAAATCCTGGGGTATTTACCTCTTAAGTGTCTCCCATATCCATCTAGTTCTATCCTTTCCCACTGTCCTTCTATAACTTCGAACTTAATAACTCTCATCTAGATTACTACAACCGTCTCTTAACTGAAATAAAATAAGATAGAATAGCACAGAAAGTATAAGAGTGCAAAACATGAAGTAAGGAAAAGTGATGCTCGGTTTTAGTTATGACTACACATTTGCATATGTAGACTGTGCAATGTGAAAAGTATTGATCATTGCAGGTCCTCAGAACTGATCCTAACAGAGTTGGGCAGGTGTCTAAGCTCCCTCTAAAGCCACATGTAGCCAGAGCACTTGAAATTAGCTAGTCCAAATTGAGATATACTGAAAACACAATATACATATTGGATTTCAGACTTAGTATGAAGAAAATAATGTAAGATCTCATTAATAATTTTCATATTGCATGCTGACACAGTATTTTGAATACATAAAAAATTATTTCGCCTTTTTTTTAACTTTTTTTTTGAGACGGAGTCTCACTCTGTTGCCAGATTGCAATGCAGTGGCATGATCTTGGCTCACTGCAACCTCTGTCTCCCAGGTTCAAGCGATTCTCCTGCCTCAGCCTCCTGAGTAGCTGGGACTACAGGTGTGTGCCACCATGCCCAGCTAATTTTTTGTATTTTTAGTAGAAATGGGTTCACCATGTTGGCCAGGATGGTCTTGATCTCTTGACCTCGTGATCTGCCCACCTCAGCCTCCCAAAGTGCTGGGATTACAGGTGAGAGCCACCGCACCCAGCCACCTTTTTTAACTTTTAAAACTGTGGCCACTAGAAAATTTTCAATTACACATGTGGCTCAAGCTGTATTTCTACTGGGCAGAGCTGTTCTAGAGTTCTAGGCCAGTATGTGCCACCCACAATGGGGGTTTAAGATCCGCTCAAAAATAGATTGATCCTTTCCATGTCCCAAAATATGTATTGGGTTGAGCAAGTGAAACCCTTTCTTCAAATGCAGGGACTTGTCTTAACTTGGAGATTAGGTTAACAGAGTCCTCCCTGCTGGGAAGTACTTTTGCTCAATGGATAAAATACAGCTTTTAAGAAAGTCTACTATATTAAAGTCAAACTTACAAAAAAGCTCTCTTAAGGGACTTCAGCATCCTGGCACACTTCCACAAACCAAACTACTACCTTCTATTAAATGGAAATGATCTTTAGGGGCAAGGGCTTTGGATTCACTTCTTATATTTCTCTCCACAGCACCTGGTGCATTGCTGTGTCTGGAATTTCTTAACCACCTGGCTGACTGTGGATCCCATGGGTAGGGGATGGTACAGGTTGGTAAGGATTGGTAGGAGACTGAGTTTTCTCTCAGTTCTCTTCCAAAGCTGTGCATTGCTAAATACTTTAAATCTTCCTCACTGCCTGATTGAGGACATACACATGCACTCCTTTGATTTCTATATGCTAAATCACTAAAATAAAACAAAGTACCTATCATATTTGATTTAGGTTTATTTCTTCCATAAGGGTTTAGCATTAGGCAAATGGGGGTTGGAGGGGTAGTGAGAGAACAAACTTAAAAGAATCGAAGAAGCTAATTCATTGATTCCATGCTAAATACACCTGACTAGTATCAATTTGCAAGACATGGACATTACATTTGGATGGAGACCAGCAGGAAGATATCTAATAATAACCTTGGGCAGAATTCCAGTTGACTACAATAAATGCCCAAGGAAGCTCATGTTTGTTTGTTTTCACCAATATTGCACATTAAGAGTGTTTCATTTTAAAGACGTATGCTGTTCTGAGAAGCCACTCAGAACAGTAATATTAGCAAAGGAATAGATGGTAATATTAGCAAAGGAAGCCATTGATGTCTCTGGAAATCTGGTCATCTTTTTGAACACTAGCAGATGAGTGTCCTACCTCCAAACTGACATAATGCACCTTCTGCAAGACAGCAGTCTCTTGGCACTGCTTAGCTTTGAAGTAAAACGCGAATTGAACTCCTCCTGCTAATGTGGCATATTGAACCAGCTCTTTTTTTTTTTTATTTCCAAGGCCTTCTCAGTTGATCCATAGTACATCCATCTTCATGGAAGTGACTGTTGCAGGCTAGAATTACAATTCCTCTGACAACAGAAGGCACCCCTAGAAGAACTTGACCAAGGTCATTAACTAAATCCTCAAGCAGACAACTTTCAGGGCAGCTGGGCCTATTTAGAAAGAGCTTCTGGGGCACCTGCTGAGCCCAGAGGATCTTTCTTGGCATGATCTGAGGGCTGGGAAGGTATGAGGACACAGTCCTTCCTCAGAGGAGTCCTTGTATCTCAGGAGTTGGGTTTCCAAGAAGGGCTGTTACATCACACCACTCAAGGCACTCAGTTTCTCATCTTGACTGTCAAGCTTATGAGTCACCTTGCATCACGTTTAATCAGCAAAATAGTAAAGAACTGAAAACAAGTCAAGAATCAAGAGTAAACATTGTAACAGTGAGTTACACAGAGTTCTCAGAAGCATCTCAAATCAGAGCACCATGGTAAAATGGTAAGGGTAGTAAGATTACGTTCCTAAAATATAGGCTCTATCATAAAACCTAGGTAATGTTTTTGATATTTCTTTTCTAATTTCTTTATCAGAGTTATTTCATTCTATTTAATCATCTGCTTTCTTATATTTTCCTCTAATTAAGAATAAGGCAGGTAGAGAAACTAGAAGTATTCCTTTCAGAAAAACTTCCCCTTGAAACATGATTTAATCACATCTGCAATATTGTTATCAATTTGTTGCTTCCGGGGATCTAAAATATAGACTGCTTTAAAGTCCTGTTTACTCACTCACACATGCCAGCTCCTCACTTCATTTCAGCAACTGGGAGCAGGAGCCTGCCCTCTGAAGGAGAATCCAAGTATGGAGCTTCAATCCTAAACAGGCCCCCTGCAAATATTTCATACACTTTCCATAGTTAGTTAAGCAACTCAGTAGCCACACTCTGTTGATTGCTGTGGTGTCAGTGACCTACATACAATTTGGAGCTGTATGTCTGGGTGCTGGGAGAAATGCAGAATTGATACTATTTGAAATATGAAGACATTAGCAAAGCTACAAGATCAACAGAAGCTACTTAAAAACAGAGAAAAAATGTTAATTTCACATTTTTACTTGCTGCTCACTCTCTTAATCAACAAACTTTTTTATTAAGTAGTTAGCATGTGCCTTACTTATTAAAGTAAGATTATTAGCAAAGGAAAGTTAGGCTATGAAGTATAAATCCAAATTTAGAATATAAACCTACAGTGATCAAAGTTAGCTATTAAGAGAAAAAGCACTTTTAAAAATTTAGTAGTAGTTTATAAATTGGTTGCAAGCCCCTATTTAAACAGTGTCAAATTTCAGTAGCCCATGGTAATGATGAACAACATGGAAAACTTTTTATCATAAATAAATCAAACCAGGTGCTTCAACGGTTCAACTTCTGTATATCCCTATCATACCTGCGCATGCGTATGATACACACACACACACACACACACACACACACACATCCAGAACTGGCAAAAAGATGGGAAGGGAATGTATCTCTTTCTTTTTTTTTTTTTTATAGATGGGGTTTCACAATGATGGCCAGGCTGGTCTTGAACTCCTGACCTCAGGTGATCCACCCACCTTGGCCTCTCAAAGTGCTAGGATTACAGGCGTGAGCCACCGCGCCCAGCCGGGAATGTATCTCACTTATGAATATATTATAGAAGAAAGATCTTTCACTTTTCAGGTGTAGAGCTCTGGGTTCAAATCCCACCTCTGCCCCCTTCAAAGCAGTGTGACCCTTGGACAAGTCACTTAACCTCTCTGAACCTCAGTTTCCTTATTTCTAAATGGGTGGGAGGTGAGGGTATAGAGCACATTGCCAGCTTTGAGTGGTTCTTGTGAGTTACCACCTGGAATAAGCTGTCACAAGTGAAAGTGGAAAGTAACTTGGACAAGTGTGGTGGCTCACGCTTATAATCCCAGCACTTTGGGAGGCCAAGGTAGACAGATCATCTGAGGTCGGGAGTTCGAGACCAGCCTGGCCAACATGGCAAAACCCCATCTATACTAAAAATAATAATAATAATAATAATAATAATAATAATAATAATTTTTAAAAAGCCAGGCCTGGTGGTGCCTGCCTGTGTTCCCAGCTACTCAGGAGGCTGAGGCAGGAGAATCACTCGAACCCGGGAGGTAGAGGTTGCAGTGAGCCGAGATCACGCCACTGCACTCCAGCCTGGACGACAGAGGGAGACTCCATCTTTAAAAAAAAGAAAGCAAGTTGAACTTTCTTCCTTTCCTTAGTTTTCTCTGCTGATCTCTCCCAGGCAGAAGCAACCAAGAAGCAGAATAGCTAAGAGGTAAAAATGGAAGGAAAACTAGTAGACAAAAGAGACGGAAATGATGCACAAACTTGAGCTGGATGTCGCCTTGCTCTCCTCTGCCCTTTACCTCTGTCAGGAAGGTATGTGATGCAAATTTGGAGACTGTCGTTATTTTAAAAAATATATTTTTGGGTAAGCATGGGCACAAAAAACATATATATATATAGGTCCAGTGCTGTGGCACAAGCCTATAATCCCAGCTACTTGGGAGGCTGAGGCAGGAGGATCGCTTGAGTGCAGGAGTTCAAGTTCGAGGCCAGCCTAGACAACAGAGTGAGTCTCTTTCTCTCTGTATATATGTGTATACTATGTATATGTGTATATGATGATCTTGTAATATGCTTTTAGTAGTCATTTTTCTTTATGCTAAACCATGAGTTGTTCAGTGACTCAAAGGAATCCCTTAGTAACAAACTTATTGGGATGGTTTGCATGTCATGAGAACATAGACACTACATTGTGTAGGTCATTCAGTAAGTGGATAAAGTACTAGGGCACAGTATTAAACTGCCCTAAAAGAAAATATTTTTAAAAATAGAAGCATAGAAGGGGAAAGCCCACAGCGATCTAATGTAACTTCCTCTGCATTTATGCTTTTTACGAAGTTGTTCTAAGCCTGCCTTTGAACCCTTATTAACTCTTAATAAGAAATAACAATTTTATGATGGGCTGGCCTTGTCATCTGTGAGCCCTAATTTTGCAGGTTCTCAGAAAATGCTACATAACAAAATCCTTCTTAAAAAAAACTCTTCCTGGGGTCAAACTCCACAGCCAACCAAAATATTCCACCTTTTAACTTGTGGGAAATGGCTAAAGGAAAGGATAGCTTTAACTAGTGTGTCTTTTGGAGTGGGGGGCTCAGAGGTCTCCCCAAGTTCCACAAGACTTCAGACCACAGAAAACCCACCACCGATTCGTGTTTTTGATTCCTTGAGGACACAGGCTGAGGTGACTGGGAACGAAGTTTCACATTGACCTAGAAGATCATGAGCAGTGGTAGAAAGACGACCAAATTTGGGAGAGCAGTTACGGTGCAGTTACGGAGGCGGAAGGACGCCCTCAGTACCCCGCTTCCACACTTTCATTCTTAAAGGCACGCAGCCCGTTTCTAAATAAATGGAGCGTCCCCAGGTTTCCAACACCTGAAGAGAAACCCTCACAACACACTCTGGAACTGTTTTGCAATTCATTTTAAATGCGTATTATTTCCAACTACATCACTGAGGGACTCCTGTGTATGTATTTATTTATTTATTTTGAACATTTTCAAACGGATGGGGAAGTTTTGCTTCCATGTCATTTCCATTTTTCCCCCCAAATTGGCATTAGGCACCAAAATCAGTTGAGGAATGAATCATTCCTTAGCTAGAATTTAAAACTTAACAAGGGACTCGTCCCGAGCTTGGTGAAGAAAATATCATTTTAAAATTGCACTGTAGGATTTTTTTACCTTCAGACAAGAACACACCTCAAAGGAAAAAGGCCCCCCCCAGCACAAAAACACAGCATATCCCGAGCAGCCCGTTTCCTACCCAGCCAATACAAGAATGCTTTGTAAGCTGAGAGCAGCGCCCGCCCGGTATAGAAGCTAAGTATAAACAGCTGAGAAGGATTAGGCGGTAGCGCTCTTCTCATTTACATGAAAATCCTCTAAGCACCGTTTTCCTCGCTGGCTGCGGGCGCATAAGGAACTCTTCTATGCCATAGCCACGCATACATTTCCATCCTTTGTCTTTACTTACCAGTCGAGGCTGTGGGCATGTGTGCTCTATTTCCTCCATGGTTTCTGAGGGAGGCTCATTGGAAAGGGATTTTGGGATACCTGTTTCTGACTCAGCATCAGTGGTAACTGCTGGCATGGCCAGTGAATGCTCCCTCTAGCTCTACACCCAGAGAGTCTCCTCCCAGGCAGAGAAGGTTTTCTCTGTCACGTATTTTTCTCCCCCGCCACGTATCACCCCCCATTCTTCTTCTCTTCTTTCTGTCTTCCCTGGGGGAAGGAAAGAGGTTACCCCCCGCCCCTTTCTCTCTCTTTCTCTCAGAAGCCAAGAGGCAAGGCCTCAGTTTATCACTATAACAACCAGACGGCACTGAAGCGGCTGGTGCGGGATACAGTATCTCATTTGCATAGAGCGCGCTGGTTGGCTACTGTCATCATAGTACCACTCCGCCGGGGAGCGGCCGGGCCCCATTGGCTGTCCGCTGTACCCACGGGCCCGAACTTGCTGCTTTTGTTTCTTCTGTTTAATTCAGTTGCAAAGGTCTCCGTCCTCTCCGGGCACGGGACCCGGGCTGCGCCACCCAGATAACGTAAAACCGCTTCCTGAGGGGCCCAGGGCGCCTTGAGAAACAACATAGCAGACCTCCAGTAATAAAGGACAATGTCCCTGGCATGAGCGAGCGCATGATGTGCCGTAGTCAGGATATTTGCCAAATAGAAGTCACCCTGAAGACAAAGCCACTTTTGAGCCTAAATTCACTGTGCCAATTGCCAGTGGGGGACCCCTCCGGGCATTCACTATGGGCACCTGAGTGTTTACCCCGTGGACTTCATGCAACGCGAACCCTGGCAGATCCCCTGTGGCCTGGTGTAGCCCTGGAGCCCTCCCCTGGGGCTCCCCTAGGGGGAACTTTGAAGGAGGTAGATTGTCTTTAACAGCCTGCCTCCTACTCCTGGCTGCCCTTCCCGATTGCTTCCTCTGTCAGCCACTCTTCCCCCTCCCCAGCTATTCAAAGTTTCCTCTGGAATTCTTGCTGTTGAGTACCTTTCAATACAGTTCCATGCACTGGTCTGTTACCCCTTGGCTCCCACTTGACCAGTCATGGGTCCCATTTCTGAAGTATCCTGCTCTCAGCCAAATGCTCATGGCAATCAGAGATGGAATGTTAATGATCAGGTGCTTTAATGTCTACATTATCTAGGGACATTCACATTTTAAGAGGAGCATTCTGAAGACACACACCCAAAGAATTTATCAAGGTATTCGTTGTGAATTGTTGCTTTTAATATTAACAAAAAATCATGATAATCTCTGGCATTTATTAAGCACAAGCACAGTGCTAAGTACTTTACCTAGTTCTTGTTTAATCTTTGTAAGAACCCAGAGAGGTGGATCCTGTTGTTATCCCCATTTTACAGGTATTCACATTCGCAAAGCTCTAAAATAATGCAGCTGGGATTTGAAGGATTTTTTTTTTTTTGCCAGGGGTGGGTGCCTAGGGAGCAGGGATGCAGCAGTATAGTAAGAAAAGGATCTAGGCAGGAGTCCTCTTAGGACAAGTCCCTGGGCTTCTACATCTTTCATTTTATCTATAGCAGTGGTTTTCATCCAGCTGTGATCTGAGAACAGCAGCACCAACAGCAGCATCACCAAGGAACTTGTTAGAAATGCAAATTATTGCCCCCCTGCCAGACCCCAGACCTGATTCAGTAAATCTGGGGTGGGGTCAGAATTTGCTTTTCTAACAAGTTTCTGGGTGATGTGAATCCTACAGGTCTGAGAACCGGGCTTTGAGAATCAGTAGCCCAAAGGACGGGATAAAAATACCAGCAAATGAGATATTGTGGGAAGTAGAAAAGTTCCTCTTCAAAGTTTCCTTTCGTGTTAAAAAACAAATTTGTTAATAAGTCTTTGTTAAGTCCTATCCTATGTAGCTCTTAGACTTGCCATGCTTACAGGCACATAGTATATGCTATGTCCTTGTACTTTAACCAAGATATCTGTGCTGGACGTGCTCACAGGCATGTCCCAGCTTGCAGCCTATGCCCCTTATTTGTTTAAAAATGTTTTAAGTTATTAGCCAATCGGGTTTTAGTTTAAATTGTGAGGTCTGGCTCCAACCAATGGAGATCAGATGCAGCAGTAAGGACAACCCCAAATGCATAAGGGATAAATGTGTCTGCTTTTCCTTTGTTCATTGTACTCTTGTGGCAAGATGGCTAGCGAGGGTACCCTTCCTGCAGTGCAGGAAGTACAAATTGCCTTGCTGAGAGATCTTTGAGCATCTGTTTCCAACAGATATCATGTTAATGTACTTTGTGAATTAGAATGTGTTATGCTAATATAAGGGGACATTGTTTTTATTACTCCTCAATAAGCAAAGACGGCTAGCCCTAAAAGAAGAAGAAAGTGGATTCTGTAACAGAGAATTATAGTTTGACAGTTTTTGATCCTGGCCCTTTAAGTCAAAATAACATCACTTGAGAGTATTATGACCTATACAGGACAGAACTCCAGTGATGTGAGAATTCCAGTGATGCTTGGGTCATCTAAAAGGGGCCGGTTACTTCCTATTCTATCTTCCCTCCTGGAAACACAAAACACCTCCAGCCACAAGTTTAGCTCTACTAGCTCATCACCTGGAAGAGCCAAGCCCTGTGTTACATTTAGGAGCCCCTTTCCCACCTGTAGTGGGTGACTTGCAAGTGACATGGTTATTCTAATCCCAGTATATGTATTTTTGCCTTAGAGCAGTGGTTCTCAAAGTGTGCTTCTCCAAGAAGTGGCACCAGCAGCCCTGGTCACTTATCAGAAATTCTGGATCCCCACCCCAGACCTACTGAATCAGAAACTGAGGTACTGGAGCCCAGGAATCTGTGCTTTAACAAAGCATTCTGACCCATGCTAAAGTTTGCAAATCACTGCCTTAGAGTCATTGTTCACATTGGAAAGCACCTAACCCCACTGTATTCTGGGCCACTGAACCGTCCCTTGGCTCCTCACTGGTCATCGGTTATCTAATTCTCTCTCTAGAATGAGAGGTTCAACTGTTCACCTGCCCATTTCAGAGTTCTGATGTCTAGCTGGGTCTTTGTGAACTCTTGTCCAAGAGCCTAGACCATTCCCTTAGACTCTCAATATTTTCTGCCTCCCTTCCTCACCTTCCTCCCCTCCTAATCCTCCCTGTCCCATTGAACCAAGATGCTGCCTCTGCCTAGGATATCTTCATTGTGTTACTCACATCAAATCCTTAGCTTTCAGTGCCACTTTGTGCGGTGTGACTTGGACTAATTCATTCTAAGTCCTTGAACTTTACAATTTAGACTTCTGTCTAACTACCCTGAGGGTCAGCTCTATAACTAATTCCATTCTCACTAATCCTCCTCCAGCCTAGTCCTGGCTTCCTCCTGCTCCTCTCCCCATAGTCCTGTGATTGAATCTCAGTGTGTCTTGTAGTTTCAGTGGCAGAAATAGACTCATTCAGACACCACTCTGAGAGGAGTCCTTATCAGATCCACCTACTTCGGAGACCAGTCCTGGCAGGTGCTGCAACCTGACTCAGAGACGTCTTGATAATACTTGAATGGGTTATTTTAACTTGGGGGCATTGTAATGCTATCAAGACAATTAGCTAAGAATGATCAGTTAATTCCACACTACAGAGCTAAATATTCCATAAGGGTTATGAAGGGAATGACTATGAAAGGATAGCAGGAGAGAGCTTATTGGGGTAATGGAACTATTATGTAGCTCTTTTTTCCATTTCCTTTTTTTTTTTTTTTTTTGAGACAAGATCTTACTCAGCTGCCCAGGCTGGAGTGCAGTGGTGCAACTGCAATCTCAGCTCACTGCAACCTCTGCCTCCCACGCTCAAGCGATCCTCCCACCTGACCCTCCCAAGTCTCTAGGACCACAGGTGTGCGCCACCACACCTGTCTAATCTTTTTGTATTTTTGATAGAGACAGGGTTTCACTGTGTTATCCAGGCTGGTCTGGAACTCCTGGCCTCAAGTGATTCACCTGCCTTGACCTCCCCAAGTGCTAAGATTACAGGCGTGAGCCACCGTGGCTGACCAAGAATCGTTATGTATCTTGATTATGGTAATGATTACACAAAATCTATGCATGTGTTAACTTCATTAAAAATTCCATAGACAATATTTGTCAGTATATGCTAACACCCTTTGGAATATTCATACCCTTTGACCTAGGACTTCCACTTGGTATTTATCCCAAAAGAAATAGAGAAGCACACAAATAATTATATACAAAGATGCTTAATGCAGAATTATTTATGAAAGGCAAAAAAGATACAACTTACAGCAATAGTAGGAATGGTTAAAATAAAAATAAAATAAGTCCATATAATATAGTACTGTACACTCACTGAGAGTCATGTTTTTGAAGAAATTCTAATGTTATGGGCACATGTTAGCATAATAGTGTTAGAAAAGTAGACTACAGAGTGTGATTCCAAAAACATAAGCCCAATTATGTGATATGTACATGCACAGTAAAAAGCATTGGAAGGAGATATATCAAGATGCTAAAAATGAAATCTTTAAACTGTGGGGTTATGGAAGACTTTTGTTTTAATCTCGGCCTCCCAAAGTGCTGAGATTACAGGCATGAGGCACTGCACCAACCTTATATTTGTCTTATAATTAGAAAAAAACAATGAACATTACTCTACTCCCCAAAGGCATCAAGGGCTGGGTATTAGGGTTGGGGTGTGAAGGAGTGGTTAGCTCATGAGCAAATAGAAAGATGCGCAGATCTCAGTGAGAGGAAACAAGAAAGTTGAAACTGAGGAACAAAGCTGGAGCAAAGTCCTAAAGTCCCATCTCCAGTTAGCAGAGGTAGAGGAAATGTGTTGGAAGCAGGCTGTTCAGAAAAGTCCCAGGGAATGTTTAGGGACAGGGCTCCTGAGTCCTGTGACCTCTGCAAGAAAGGCATGCCTTCTGTGAGAACTTGTCAGATCAGTGCTGTCCCTAACAAGCACTATCCTGATTATTTGTGCTGTGTATTGAGTACCTCTTAGGTCTTCAGCACTATGCTAGGTATTAGGTTGGTGCAAAAGTCATTGCAGTTTTTACCAATAAAACCTATGACAGACCAGGAGCAGTAACTCACGCCTGTAATCCCAGCACTTTGGGAGGCTGAGGTGGGCAGATCACCTGACGTCAAGAGTTCAACATCAGCCTGGCCAACATGGCGAAACCTCGTCTCCTAAAAATACAAAATTTAGCCAGGCACATTGGTGGGCGCCTGTAATCCCAGCTACTAGGGAGGCTGAGGCAGGAGAATTGCTTGAACCCGGGAGGCAGAGGTTGCAGTGAGCAGAGACCACACCATTGCACTACAACCTGGGTGTCAAGAGCAAAACTCCATCTCAAAAAAAAAAAAATGACAAAACGGCAATTATTTTTGCACCAACCTAATGCCTATCATACCCTACCTGTAGCCCTGACAATACCCGATCAGATAGATATAGTTGCCCCACTTTGCAGATGAGGAAGCCAAGCCATAGAGACCTTAACTTCAGCTTGGAAGACACCTACAAATGACATCTACCTTCCTACAAGCGATCCTCACATCGTCATCAAATTGTTGAAAACATTTTCGGCCGGGCACAGTGGCTCATGCCTGTAATCCCAGCACTTTGGGAGGCTGAGGCGGGAGGATCACCTGAGGTCAGGAATTCAAGACCAGCCTGGACAACATGGTGAAACCCCGTCTCTGCTAAAAATACAAAAATTAGCTGGGCGTGGTGGTCCACATCTGTAGTCCCAGCTACTTGGGAGGCTGAGGCAGGAGAATTGATTGAACCTGGGAGGCGGAGGTTGCAGTGAGCTGAGATTGCAACACTGCACTCCAGCCTGGGCAACAGAGTGAGACACTGTCTCAAAAAAAAAAAATTTATTATGAAGAAGGAAGGGAGATGGAAAACATAGAGTAAAGTTGACAGAAGAATTTAAGATTTCCCAGAAAGCATTATTGTCTCCTCTGGAATTTTGCTAATTCTATGTCTCTGTTTTGAGCCACTTTCCCAGTTGTCCACATGTGGCTTAAGGTCTGGGCCTAATAGTCCAGGAAAAGACTCTACCATACTAAGTAATGAAATCCACACATAAATCCTTTCCACTCATTCCGGGAAAATTATATTAGTAAAAATATTTTGCAGTAGAAAGTGTTTCACCTCTCCCTTGGTGCTTTTACATTGACTTATAATAACACTCTGAGACTGACATGTTTTAATTCTGAAAAGTTTCAAATGAACAAATTCAGAGCAATTAAGTGATTTGACCATGGTCACATAGTAAGTGGTAGAAGTATCACTTAAATCCAGGTCTCTTGAATCAAAGTTCAATCCTTTTCCACCAAACTACCCTGCCTCATTGTGTCATACACAGTAGTTAGATTTGCTTTATTAATGAGCTTGCTGAGCTAACTCATGCAGATCTCATCATCAAATATAACCCCTTAACCCCTTTTCTATTGAATTCATGTACATGAAGTGCTCTTCACTTTTATTCCTTTCGTTCATTTCATATTTGTGCAACTGTGGATCTGGACTCATTGTAGGCGCTTGAATTTACTCATGACAAGAAAAATAAACACAATTGTGGCTGAGTGCAGTGGCTCACGCCTGTAATCCCAGCACTTTAGGAGGCCGAGGCGGGTGGATCACCTGAGGTCAGGAGTTCGAAAGCAGGCTGTTCAACACGGTGAAATCCCATCTCTACTAAAAATACAAAAACTAGCCAGGCACGGTGGCAGATACCTGTAATCCCAGCTACTCAGGAGGCTGAGGCGGGAGAATCGCCTGAACCCGGGAGGCGCAGTTTGCAGTGAGCCAAGATCGTGCCACCGCACTCCAGCCTGGGTGACAGAGCGAGACTCTGTCTCAAAAACAAAACAAAACACAGTTACATTGCCAGGCTAACCACTGGGTCAAGAGCATGGCTGATACAGGTCTATGACCTATAAAGGCCACTAGGGGGAGGACAAGGCAGGTGGATGACCTGAGGCTAGGAGTTCAAGACCAGCCTGGCCAACATGATGAAACCCCAACTCTACTAAAAATTTTTTTAAAATCAGCTAGGAGTGGCAGCAGGCACCTGTAATCCCAGCTACTCGGGAGGCTGAGGCAGGAGAATTGCTTGAACCAGGGAGGTGGAGGCTGCAGTGAGCCAAGATTGCACCATTGCACTCTAGCCTGGGCAACAAGAGCACAACTCTGTCTCAAAAAAAAAAAAAAACCATTAGGGGAAAAAAATAATGGTGACAACATGAAAATAGGGCTTCAAAATCTATTTTTGTGATGGGGGTGGGGAGAATCAAGAAGATAGGAAACTGCTTTATTATTAAAATTGATTTTCTTGTTTTTCTAACTTCTATAATAACCAAAAAAGAATTGACCTTTACTCATCCATGTGACCAAAATTTGAATGTAAGTACAGTTTTCTGGAGCTAAGGAGAAACTGCACAGACCCAAGATGACAAACCTACCGCATACATGAAAATACAGCTAACAAAATGTCATTTTACATCTTACATTTAAAAGAAATATATATTTGCAATTGGTTGGGGAGATGAGCAGTAAGAAGTTCCAATATTCTTTTTTTCTTTTTACTTTTTTTTTTTTTTTTGAGACAGAGTCTTGCTCTGTCTCCCAGGCTGGAGTGCAGTGGCACCATCTAGGCTCACTGCAACCTCTGCCTCCCAGTTCAAGCAGTTCTCCTGCCTTCCAAGTCTGGGATTACAGGCATGTGCCACCACACCTGGCTAATTTTTCTATTTTCATTAGAGACGGGGATTTCACCATGTTGTCCAGGCTGGTCTCGAACTCCTGACCTCAGGTCATCCACCCGCTTTGGCCTCCCAAAATGCTGGGATTACAGGCATGAGCCACTGCATCCAGCCCAGCTCCAATATTCTTAGCACTCAAGGACACCAGTCATTGCACCTGTGTTTGAGAAGGTCTTAAAAGAGATATTTTTTAAATCAAAACAAGATGTATTTATTTAAACGCTGATGATAAAATCAGTTGTAAATATGATATATTTTGTCTTGCTGTAGCAAAACAAATATGATGGCAGGGTTTTTTGCATAAATTAAAGTTGCCCTTAGCTGGAATAAATCATTCTTATTGACATTAGCAGCTGTGTAGTCAGTAAAGAATGATTGTTGCTATTACTTGGTGGTATTTATAAACACTTTTATTTTCTAAGTGCTTTACAATCACTTATTGTCTAATTAATATCTAATCATCTGTTTACAAGTAATAATCACACATGTAGTGCAGTTTAATCAAAACTCCAAATGCAGCCGCCATCATACTCAAGAGTGCCGTGTAAATTTTGGTCCCTTCTTTATGGGGTTTGAGTCCAGACATGCAACTTAAACAGATAATACATCAGGAAAAATAAATGGATAAAGATTCCTGACTTGTAGTTGAGCATAAATTGGATTCACAACTTTTGCATGCCAAATATATTATCTGAATGTCAGTGGATGAGTAAGACCATAGGTAATTTTCAACACTTAAGGGCTCAATTGCATACACGTATAAAATTGTAATTTATTTAACCCACAAAATTGGATGATAGTTTATGATAAATGTACAAGGCCAAACGCTGACTTAACATTGAAACTCTTAGTCAGAATCACTGTTTCAGTCATTTTAATGAAAAAGCAAATGTAGCAAAGGTGGCTCGGGGACCTTCGAGGTTAATAATCTAACCAGGTTCAAGTCTACACCAAGCTACACCCAGTATGAACACCTGCCAGTCTTAATTAGCCAACATAAGTGGATGTACTGCTGTCTTCCTTCAGTCTCCCCAAGTGTTATTCTATAAGCAATTACGGAAACCAGGAAAGGATTTTTTTAAGCAGGTGAATGATGTGCATATTAATCCAGTTTTTTTCCTTCTAAGATGAATTTTCTTATAGGTAGAATTGCTGAGTCAGAGTATTTACGTTTTTAAAGCTTTCTATACGTGGTTTTTTGACACTGTTATCAAATTATCCTCCAGCATGATTGACCGTATGTATACTTCTTTGTATACTCCTAAAGAGTTGTCTTTCTTGATTATAACCAGATTTCCTCCTTGCTGTCCTACCAGTTTCCCAGTACTGCAGCGAGTACTGCAGGGTCCTAAGGATTGTGCCTGGGCCTTCTGCATATGATACAAATGAGCTTGATTGGCAAGTGAGTCATCAGGACCATCTGATGCCAGGAGGGATACATTCATTCGCAAGTAAACTATTATTACAATCCTCAGACTTTATACTAGTAGATTTTGAATGACATGGTCTCGAAAGTGATTCTTTGTCTTGCAAAATCTGCACTCAGTCTTTGGATGCTCAAAGAGAGATTCGGTTTAATCTTCTGTGTGATTTCTGTGGCTGCTGTAACAATGTACCAGAAATTTGGTGGCTTAAAATAACACAAAGATATTATTTTAAAGTTCTGGACCAGGGTCAGAAGTCTGAACTGGATCTCAGTGGGCTAAAATCAATGTACCGGCAGGACTGCATTTCTTCTGGAGGCTCTAGGGGAAATTGTTTTATTGCCTTTTTTTTTTAGCTCCTAGAAGCTGCATGCATTACTTGGCTCCTAGCCTGCTTTCTTATATCTTCAAAGACAGCAATTGTATCACTCCAGCCTCTGTTTCACTGGTCGCACATTCTCTAAGTCTCCTCCCTCTTTCACTTCAAAAGACTCTTGTAATGACATTGACTTCCTTTGAATAATCCAGGATAATCTCTCCCATCTCAAGACCTTTAACTTAGTCACATCTATAAAGTCTCTTTTGCCGGCTAAGGTAACATATTCACAGGTTCTGGAAACTACACTGTAGACATCTTTGGGAGGTCCTTGTTCTTCCTATCACATCTCCCTTTGCATGAGCTGGGTCTGCTATCTCATCTCCATATATTCAGGAAATAACGGCTGACAAAATGTCATTCATTTGTGTACAATTGCTGACATTGTCTGCAATTTTAATACTTAGTAACTTATGACATCCTTCAGAAACAGGCATTATGTCCAGTTTGCAGATAACAACTGGGGCTTAGAGACATTAAATAATTTGCCCAAGGTCACAGAACTGGTCAGTGGCAGAAGAGAGTTTGACATTACAGACTATAGGACCTGAAAGCCCCCACTCATTGCATGCTGCCTCAGTATCTCAACATTTTTTATTCTCTGCTCATTCTGCTCTCTTTGGATAGCCTTCATGTTGAAAGCTTTTCATTTAGTTTGTTCGACATTTAATGATACAAGCTAGCTAGAGAAAAGCTTTTGTTAAGGCCTTATAAATATCATATTTGACTCATTCAGTAAGTGCCAGTGCGGAACGTCATCACAAAACACACATTGAAGATAATGTCTCCCCATCCTCTAATAAATCTTCCTAAAAGTGGCATCCGATGGGTTCTTCCTCTGCAATACGAGCAGAAGTCGCCTCATCAGGTCTTCTTCTCTGTGGGCTATGTGTGAATCTCTGAATGACAGGTGGTGCTGGTGACAAATCATCTTTCCAAAAGCCCACAAGTATACAAATATCCTGTTCTTGAAAAAAGAGTGTCTAACACTTTAGGGGTGTCTTAAGTCTGTTTTATGCTGCTATAACAGACTACCACAGAGTGGGTAATTTATAACGATCAGAATTGTATTTGACTCATAGCTCTGGAAGCTGGAAAGTCCAAGAGCATGGTGCCAGCATCTCGTGAGGGCCTTTGAGCTCTGTCACCTCATGGCAGAAAGCAGGAATACAAGACAAGGCAAGAGCAAGAAAGCAAAGGGGGAGTTGAAGCTGCTTTTAAAACAAATTCACCCTTGTGATAACTAAGCCTCTCCTTTGTTAATGACTTTAATCCATTCATGAGGTCAGAGCCCTCATGACCTAATCACCTCTTACTGGACACTGTTGCATTGGGGATTAAGTTTCTAGCTCATAAAATTTGGGGGACACATTCAAACCATAGAAGGAAGTCTAAGTTAATCTCTTGATAGAGATTGTTGTCCTCTTTGCTTTACTCTGGAAGGTTCTCAACCTTGGTTGTGCATTAGAAATACTTTAGGAGCTTTTAAAAACACTGAGACCTGATACCTGCTCCCCAAAGATTCTGATCTAATTGTCCTGAGGTTTAGTATCAGGGCTTTTAAAAGTTTAGAACAAAAAAATGTTCAGAACCACTGTGATGAAGAAGAGATGATGAGAGACTTTATTCATACATGGATTTTGACCCCAAAAGCATTTGGCTCTCCAAATAGAAAAAAAAAAATCTATTTTGTTTGCATCAAGAGTAAGAAACCCTATTTGTATATGTGTCCCAGGAAGCTGACTAGGTAAAAACTTTCAATATCTCCAAAAGCAATCATTTTAAACACCTAGTTTACTAAAATGCCAGATGAGAGGCCATGTTAAATGACACTAAGGAGTCCAGGTGTGGTGGCTCACACCTGTAATCCTAGCAGTTTGAGAGGCCAAGGTGGGCAGATCACCTGAGGTCAGGAGTGGGAAACCAGCCTGGCCAACATGGCGAAACCCCGTCTCTACTAAAAATACAAACATTAGCTTGGCGTGGTGGCACACACCTGTAATCCCACCTACTTGGGAGGCTGAGGCAGGAGAATTGCTTGAACCCAGGAGGCAGAGGTTGCAGTGAGCCAAGATCCCGCCATTGCACTCCAGCCTGGGCAACAAGAGCAAAACACCACCTCAAAAAAAAAAAAATGACACTAAGGGTACCTGAGAGTAGCCATATGCAGTCAATGTTCTTTCACAGAAGCCCACCCTTGCTTTGAGAAGATATTCTCTTGAGTAAGCAAGTGTGGTATAAGCACGTCTTCAGAGAAAAGTAATCCTTTATTTCTGCAAAATGGTCTGGATAACCTCACTCTACCATTCAATTGCAGGAACTCAACAGGAGCAAAACCATTAGCAGTGAACGATGGCAGTCTCTAGGACATATGGTACTACCATTGCTCAAAACATTTTTGGAATAAGTCTTTGATCATCATTTGAAAGTGTGAAGATAACAATACTCATATGAATATATAAGTTCTATTATCCTTTAAAAAAAAAAAAGAGGTAGAAATCATCAAAAGGACTTAGGAGACTCCTGACAGCCAAAGATGAAAAGTTTAAGCATCAATAAGGATAAGAACTGCAATTGATTGAATCCTATCTAATGTTTTTAAATGCATTAGTTCATAATACTATCAAAAGAAACCCCCAAGCCTCATTTGCCTGCATTGAAGGATGCTAGAGAAAAACACATTCTTTTGAAAACTGGGGAATAATCAAGCCTTTATTTAACCTTTCCTATACAAACTGTCCCTCTGGGTCACCAAACAAGAGAAGTATCTTGTCTTAGAATGAGTAATGAGGAAGGTAAGATGGTAATGAATTATCTCCACTTTATAACCCCTAAGGAAAGATTGGGTTTAGGCACTTGGCATCAACTACTGCTAACATTACAGAAAGGCAACACCAAACATTATGAACTCCTCACAGAAGTACATGTGCTACCTATGAAACAGTCTGCCAAGTAAGTAGAACCTGCCTTTGATCATACCTCTTGATCTGAGGCCAATTTACAGGAAATACAGAAGGGATAAAGGAGTATGTTAACACCACAGGGATGCAATCAGCAAAATCCAGATTGTGGAAAACTCTATACAACAAACCTAGTTTCTTCAACCAAAAAATTGCAAGAAGACTATAGACTAAATGATGTCTAAAAGACATATCAATCAATTGCAATATGTACACTGTATTATTAGAATCCTAATTCAAAATACTGTAAAAATGACAGTTATAAAACAATTAGAAATTTGAGCAATTTCTGGATGCTATGAAGGAATTTTTGTTAATTTAGGTATAATAATGATATTGTGGCTGCTTCAGGTGGCTTATGCCTGTAATACTTGCACTTAAGGAGGCCAGGGCCAGAGAATCTCTTGAGCCCAGGAGTTTGAGAACAGCCTGGGCAACGTGATGAGACCCCCATCTCTACTAGAAATAAAAAAGCAAAACTAGCTGGGTGTGGTGGCATGTGTTTGTAGTCCCAGTTACTTGGTAGGCTGAAATGGAAGGATTGCTTGAACCCAAGAGGCTGAGGCTGCAGTAAGCTGGGATTGTGCCACTGCACTCCAGCCTGGGCAACAGAGTGCAACTGTCTCAAAAACAAAACAAAACAAAACAGCCATTGTGTTTTCAAAACTGTACTTTAGAAACATATACTGAAATATTTGGGGCCGGGTGTGGTGGCTCACACCTGTAATCCCAGCACTTTGGGAGACTGAGGCGGGTGGATCACCTGAGCTCGGGAGTTCAAGACCAGCCGGACCAACGTGGAGAAACCCCATCTCTACTAAAAATATAAAATTAGGGGAGAGATCCAAGATGGCCGATTAGCAACAGCTCAGGAATGTAGCTCCCAGTGAAAGCGCAGAGAACGAGTGGACACTGCACTTTCCGACGAATTTTTGTTGCCCACAGACCGGGAGATTCCCGGCAGAGGAGCCACACAGGTCGCTAGCGCGACTCTTTTGGCCGGCGCGGCTGTTTTGCCGGCACCCCAGCGCGGCGCTTCCCGGTGCGGAGTATACGGGACGGTCGGGCTCGGCTGGTCCCATCCCCACAAGGAAAACAGCAATAGGAAGCGCAGAGGACTGAGAGTTTCACAGCAAGCACAGCGAACCCGGGAAGGTCCGGTTCTGTGGGGAACGGGCATCCGCCAAAGGAAAACTAAGAAACAGAAAAAAATTTCATCACCGGGCGGAGAGAGATCCAAGATGGCCGCATAGCAGCAGCTCAGGATTGTAGCTCCCAGTGAAAGCGCAGAGAGCGAGTGGATGCTGCAATTGCAGACGAATTTTTGATGCCCACAGACTGGGAGATTCCCAGCAAAGGAGCCACCCAGGTCGCCAGCGCGACTCTTTTGGCCGGCGCGGCACTTCTCAGTGCGGAGTGTACGGGACTGGGTGCCCAAAGGCTCCGCTGGTCCCATACCCACAAGGAGAACAGCAATTGGAAGTGCTGAGGAGAGAGCCAGCACAGCTGAACCCGGGAAGGCCCAGCTCTGTGGGGAAGGGGCACCCCCCGAAGGAAAACTAAGAAACAGAAAAAACTTAATAACTAACAAGCCAGACGTCCACTCAGAGACCCAATCTGAAAGTCGGCAATTACAAAGACGACAGGTGGATAAATCCACAAAAATGGGAAGAAACCAGTGCAAAAAGGCTGAGAACACCCGAAATCAGAATGCCTCTCCTCCTACAGGGGATTGCAGCTCCCCTTCAGCAAGAGATCAAGGCTTGACGGAGGATGAGTGTGATGAACTCACAGAATCAGGCTTCAGAAGGTGGATAATAAGAAACTTCTGTGAGCTAAAAGAACATGTTCTAACCCAATGCAAAGAAACTAAGAACGTTGAAAGAAGATTTAACGAAATGTTAATGAGAATGGACAACTTAGAGAAGAATATAAGTGAATTGATGGAGCTGAAAA
>PVKP010017456.1:0-46088 GCA_004027715.1 Plecturocebus donacophilus
ATCTCGGCTCACTGCAACCTCCTCCTCCCGGGTTCAAGCAATTCTCCTGCCTCAGCCTCCCGAGTAACTGGGACTACAGGTGCACGCCACCATGACCAGCTAATTTTTGTATTTTTTAGTAGAGAAGGGGTTTCACCATGTTGACCAGGATGCTTTCCATTTCTTGACCCCGTGATCCGCCCACCTCGGCCTCCCAAAATACAGGGGTTACAGGCGTGAGCCACCAAGCCCGGCCGCTATCAGGCGTTTTTAAGGGGTGCCCTGTTCATTGTTACAGAGGGAAGGAAAGCACTCAGGCTGATTTGCTACTCAGGGAAGCCCAGGCCTGTCGCCTTGGGGAAGGCTGTGAAGGGGGTTCCCATCACCCCCTCCCTTATGCCCAGCTGCCTCCCATAACCACCCTCCATCCTGGGGGGGCGCCCAGCTTTTTTATGCTTTTTTTTCTCTATCCTATTTTCTCTCATGAAAGCAATGAATGGATATGGGTAAGGCTAAATTCCTTAATCACTGATGCACACTTAAATTTTGGTTTTGTTTGTTTTACTTACAAATACCATGATATGCTTCTTCTATCACATAGGTCTTGGAACGTTAAGACAAAACCTCTGTGCTGAAACACATCTTCATGAGCTGGTCCTGAGACAGTGTGGCCAATGCCAGTGTGGTATCTATTTCTGAAATCCGAACTTCAGAACAAAGGGAAGGGAGTCAAAAAGCCCGCCTCAGGGTGTCAGGTAACCCTGTATATGAGAGCTGCGCGTTCCTTCTGTTGATTAATTGATTGGGGCTGTAGTGGTGAGCATGGTGGTAAAACACATTCTTCCCTTCTACCTTTGCTTCCTTCCCTTCCTTTCTTAAGTTACAGAAATAACACATGCTTGTTTGTACCTGCATTTGTTACAACAAGCATGTGGTTTTTTTGGATCTTAAAATAATACCAAAGAAAATAAAAGTTTTTCTCTTACCCCATCATTATCCCTCCAAGGTAACCATGTTAACAGACTGGTATGTGACCCTCCACAGCTTTCCTCATGCTTACACAACACATACCAACAAAAGTACTTAGCTGGAACTATGCATTCATTTTCCTTTTACTGTTAGGCCTATTGTGATTGCTGTGGTTACTATTATGGCCACTACTCTGCAGCTTGTTTTGCTAACTTAATACATCATATACATCATTTTAAGTCAATGCACAGAGACTAACTTATCAGTCCTCCCTTTTAAAAATAGACAGCTCTTAATTGGACAAAGCAATAAATGCACATGATACAAAGTCCAACAATACAAGAGAATACAGTGAAATATTTATTGCCCCCAACCCAGACCCTCAGTACCCTCCTCAAAGGAAACTGATTATGTTGAGTAACAAGACATGAAGAAGGATTTTTTCCTCTCTCCCTGGAAGTGGAGAATAAGAACCAGTGCTAAGGATAGAGAGACACAATGACTTTGCATTCTAAAGAGTCCTGCCAACATTTGAGACTGGACATCTTCCCCAGAGTTTGATAAATCAGGCAGAATTGCCTTCCTACCACTAGCAGGCACCCCATTTAACTCTGTAGTATATGCAGTATATAAGGATTTACAACAGTATATAAGGAGAGGGGCTGGGGAGGCAAGAGAGGAAACGAGAGCATCACCTTGATTGTGGGTCTCAAGAGGAGAGAAAAGGCATTTTTCTCAGGCAGGCTGCTCCTCTCATCCCCAAAGCCAAGTGAAGGGGGACGGTCCCGAGGGAAGCACAGGGGTTGGGTCTAGCAGTGGCACAGCCATTTCCGCATGCTTGGCAAGGTGCTGAAGTTCCCTGTTAGTCAGGGGCATCCTATTGCATGTAGTAAAACTAGAGTCCTGTGGCTGGCCCTCCCACCCTCTCCCCCAGGGCAACCCCAGCAGCAAAGGCTATGGGATGTGCCACAGGTGGCAGGAGCAGGGCAGTAGAAAGAGAGCCAGCGAGAGTCAGGTGGTCCACACAGGAAACTGCGCAGAGAGGGCCCTCCGACAAACTTGAGTCACAGCCCTTGCGGAGCCCACATTTGCACAATGGCCACACAGAGAGTAGTGAGGACTGTACTTTAGCTGTGAGGTTGGTGCAAAAGTAATTGCGGTTTTGTCATTACTTTCAATGGCAAAAACCGCTATTACTTTTGCACCAAATGAATAGAAACTGTGACGAGCAACTGGGAAGGGAAAGAATCATATTTGTGGCCAGGTAAATAAGGAGACCTTTGTTCTTTGCCCCAAACATCTTCCCTGTACCCTGCAAGGAGGCTCTGGGGCAAAAGCTCTCTGCTGAAACAGTACCAGCTGCTACGGTGAAGTTTGGAAATCTGGTGTTGGGGAGCTCACAATGACAGGGGACCATTCCTAGCATTTAATGGTCAGTTACCAGGGATGACGGACAACCTCAGTGCATAAGTGAACCCTCATTGGAAAACTTGTCCCATGCAGTTATTCAGTATTCTTGGGGGCAGTCATGTGAGGGAGAAACCTGCACCTAATTGTCTGAGCCTAGGACCTATGTTATAAATAGAAATATATTTGTATTTCATTTATTTTATATATTTACTTTATAATTTCATTTTAATATTTATCTGTGCATAAATATTAAATATACATGCAAAAATTGATTGCAATGTTCTAACGTGTGCTGAATTTTCTTATGCAGTGGTTAGGGGATTTAACATGGCCCTTTTCCAATTACCCTCAACTTTTAGCTATGGGCTATGAAACACATTATGGCATTTCTGCCATATTTTTGGGATTTCACTGGATTTGTGAAACAGTCTTAATAAGTAGTATAGATTTTGAACAGGCAGTATGGTTGAGTCTCTGTTTGGGGTTGTAGATCACATATTTTTCCTGCTCTAACGGTGCATACTAAGGAGAAGGAAAGGGAGTACTTGTTTGTGAGGATCCTGAAGTATGTCAAAGAAGATGCCGGGCAGCTAGCTTGGAATACTTAAGATTGCTAGTTGTCTGAGCTAGATGTCATTATCCACATTTTATTGGCATTAAACCAGTAAAACCAAGGCAATGAAGGCTTTCACTAACATTAAACCAACGTTGCTGGATTATACTTCTTTTTGTGCTCCTGCTTTTCCACTCACATTTTAAACTTCAAATGTTTTTGTTTTCTTTTTATGTAAAGTCACCACTTTTTCTCAAAATGGCATCCCTTGTCTTTTGTGGTTACCGATATTTCTAAAATCTGGTTTCCTTTGTCACCATCTTACTTTTAGCTTTGGATGTCTTTTTCTTTTGATTTTCACATGTAATTAGCCACTTGATAATTATTCCATGATGGCTTTTGAATTTAACCTTCTCGTCACAACAGTCAAGTCCCTAGTTACTTTTCATGTATATATGGGTAGTTATTTATGCCCTGTAAGCCTAGGTGTTCCCATTTGTAAAACAGAAATAACAGTTTCGATACTTACTAATCACTCAGTAAAGGCTACCCAGGAGGCCATTATGGAAAACAGAATTTACAACTAGTATGAAACCTTTTTCTCAATCCCCTTATTTGCAGCCACCGAAGAAGGGGCTCTATTCTGACATCAGCTGGTATAGTGCAATCCAATTCTGGCACTAACCACCTGGAGGTAGTGCAGACCCCTCCAGTTAAAGGGCATTGATCCAAAGCAAAACAGCCCTCACTTCAGACTGTCTACAAATCCAGAGGGGGGTGGGTCTCACAATAATTCACTAAAATGACTCACAGAACTCAGGAAAGTGCTATATTTACAGTAACAGTTTTTTTTTTTTTTTTTTTTTTTAAATAAAGGCTACAAGGTAGGAACGGCCAAATGAAGAGATAAATAGGGTGAAGTCTTGGAGGGTTCCAAAGACAGAGATTCTATATTCTCTGCCACTCTGTCTTCTGGTGTGTTGAGGTGTTCATCAACCAGGAAGCTCCACTAAGCTTTGGCATCCTGAGTTTTTTGGGGTTTTGGCCACATGATTGAGATCCATTTCCAATCCCTCTCCCCTTCCTGAAGGTCGGGAGGCTGGGCTGATATCATATGTTTCAAAGCCTCAACTCTTTAACTGCATGGTTAATCTTTCTGAAATGATCAGCCTCTATCCTGAAACTATCTAGGGTTCCACTATGAATCACCTCATTAACACAAACTGAAAAGTGTTCCCAAAGGCTCATGGATAATAAACAGACTCCTATTTGTGCCAGGAACTCAGGACAAAGACCAGACAGATTATTGATTATATGACAGGCTTCAAAGCAGAGTTTGAAAACCACTGACCAATAGGTCAAACTCAAATTTCTAAATATAATGCAGACTAAATAGATCCTAAGTTCCATGAGGGCAGGAAACTGTCTTATTTACTATGGTTTCCCCATGAATAGAGCAGTACAGGGCATATAGCAGGCACTCAATAACACCATATGGAACAATTTCCTTAAATTCAATCATATGCTGTCTAGGACCCTTGTCCTGGTTACTGTGAGCACCAATACATGTTTTCCCTTCCCCATATATAGTCTAAGCTCTTGGAGGCCTCTGTACATTCTGTCTAAAGATTTGGTAAATGCACATAAACAAAGTAATCCTTCTTTATGAATAATCACAATGCATGATGCCCAAAGAATGATTTACTTAACATGCTTCAGTAGTTTAAAAGAAAACAGATATCACACACAATTTGTTCATAACACAAATAGTTCACAATGACGATTTTAGAAAATCATTTACAATTGAATCTTAGTGTCCCTTGTGTAATAGAGAAAAGGCTATAAATGTTGAGTGTATGTAGAATCAGTGGTTTAGAAAAAGAGTTAAGAGTCTTCTGGGTTCTCAGAGGTAGATTTACATTTTAATACTAGATACATTTGCTAACATTTCTATTTCTCCAGTGATGGTCACTGTGTTTTGCATGAAGTCATATTAATGAGAAACTACACTCTTTCTTTTCCTCCCACTCTCAACTAAAAATATAAATGACGTTTTTATTACAACCATTTGGGTCTAAGAAAAAGATCTCTTTGTAGCACACTGCCCACATCCATGACTATTTCCTCTTTGCCACCTATTTTGGTTCTGTTTTGCCCAGGTCTGCCACTTCCTATTTCTTCTCTAATTTACCATATTGTATTTTGAAAATTACCACTAATTAGTACTAATTAAATGCTGTATCAAGCATCATCTCTAACACCTGGATCTACAGTCATAAAGTAAGTAACAAGCCTAGTAAGTGACAAAAATGGACAGGAAATGACAGAAAATGACTAAAATTTAAGTATAAGAGAAACTAATAACCACCTCACATGAATTAGGAAAGGCTGCTATTAAAAAAAAACAGAAAATAACAAATGTTGGTGAGGATGTGGAGAAATTAGAACCCTTGCACGCTGATAGTAGGAATGTGAAATGGTACAGCTGCTATGAAAAACAATATGGTGCGTTCCTAAAAAAAGTTAAAAATAGTATTACCATATGATACAGCAATTCTACTTCTGGGTATGTACCCAAAAGAATTAAAAGCAGGAATTAAAAGAGAGTTTTAGTACACCCATGTTCATAGTAGCTTTATTCACAAGAGCCAAATGTTCGTAACCCAAGTGTCCATCAACAGATGAATGGATAAACAAATTACAGTGTATACATAAATGGAATATTATTCATCCTTAAAAAGGAAGGAAATTCTGACATGTGCTACAACATGGAAGAATCTTGAAGGACACTATGTTAAGTTAAATAAGCCAGTCATAAAAGGACAAATACTGTATGATTTAATTTATATGAGGTGATGGTCAATTTTATGTGTCAAGTTGACTGGGCTTCAGGGCACCCAGATATTTGGTCAAACATTATTACAGGTGTGTCTGTGTGAATGTTTTTGAATAAGATTAACATGTGAATCCATAGACTGAGTAAAGCAGATGGCCCTTTCTAGTGTGCGTGGGTCTCATCCACTCAGCTGAAGGCCTGAATAGAACAGAAAAGCTGAATCTCCCTCCAACAAGAGGAAGCTCTTCCTGCCCGGCTGCTTCAGCTGGGACAACACATTTTTTCCTGCCTTCAGATTTGAATGGGTCTTGAGCCTACTGGCTTTCAGACTGGAACCTACACCATTGGCTTTCTTGGGTCTCCAGTTCGTCAAGTGCAGATCTCAGAACTTGTCAGCCTCCATAATTGTGTGAGCCAACTCTCTAAGTCTTTCTCTCTCTCTTTCTGAAATCACATGTTGATTCTGTTTTTCTGGAAAACCCTGACTCTGGAGAAATCCTGTGTCTCTGGAGAACTCTAATATATCTGAAGTACCCAAAGTAATCAGATTTGTAGAGATAAAGTGCAGAATGGTGTTGGGCAGGGGCTGGGAGTGGGGCAAATGGGGAATTATTAATTAATAGGTACAGAGTTTCTGTTTTGCAAGAAGAAAAGAGTTGTCTGGTTGAAAGGTAGTGACAGTAGCACAACAATGTGTAAGTATTTAATGCCACTAAACTGTACATTTGAAAATGGTTAAGATAGTAAATTTTATATTGTATGTATTGCATTGTAAGTTTTTAAAAATATAAAAGCAACTATCTTATTAAACATACCAAAGTTAGCTGTGATGACAATAACCAGATGTAACACCATAACTGTCTTTGTATTATCCATCAACCTCATTATCTATGGTTTGTGTTACGAAAGATGGTATTGGTGGGAGTAATGATGGTAATCAGTCCCCTTTGCTAATTTCTCAAGACTTTTTAAGAATGTAGGAAAAAAGAAATTCATTTAAGAAATACTTAATGAGTATTTACTCTGTCAGACAGTGTGTGAGGCAGCTTGGATATAGTGCTTAGCCAGATCATCCTTCTGAAGCTTAGGTTCCACTGAATGGGAGAGACAATAAAAGGTAAACCCAAAGTACTTATAGATTGTGACAAGGGAAAGTGATATTTATGTGCAGTTGCAGACTTTGAAGGGTGCCAAGTGAAGGGAGTTTCCACAAGCTTACAGAGTAACAAATTAGGAGATGCTATGCTTCCATCTATAAAATAAGAGGCTAATATTCTATGATAACTAGATCCTTTTAACGATTATTTTGAGGATAAATACACGGATCAAGGAAAATAATTTCTAAAATAAACAGACTACTTATGGAAAACTTGGACATGAGTTTTTATCAATTAACTATATACACTATTGATTGACATTTTTAATGAAATCTTACAGATCATTCTTTTTTTAAAAAAGGAATTTCTAGGCCAGGTGTGGTGACTAACGCCTGTAATCCCAGCACTTTGGGAGGCCGAGGCGGGTGGATCACCTGACGTCAGGAGTTCGAGACCAGCATGGCCAACATATGAAACCCCATCTCTACTAAAAATACAAAAATTAGCCAGCTGTGGTGGCAGATGCCTGTAGTCTCAGCTACTCAGGAGGCTGAGGCAGGAGAATCATTCAAACCCAGGAGGCGGAGGTTGCAGTGAGTCAAGATTGTGCCACTGCATACTAGCCTGGGCAACAGAGAAAGACTCTGTCTCAGAAAAAAAAAATTAATTAAAAAAAAAAGGAATTTCTAAAAAGCCTCTAAATTATCTTCTTGATAAACTTATATGTGGTAAGGTGGATTTTTTGTTGTGGTTGTCACACTAAACTCATTATTAGAACAATTGACATAACAGGTATTATATCAGAATTAAAAGGTGGCTCTGGAAAAATGGGTCCCAAAATGCTGAAGAGCATAAACTAGAGATACCCAGGCCAACTCTGTTCTCCATTGCTAGGCTTTGCTGATGCAGGAGTGAAGCCAAAGATCCAAAGAGCCCGATATTGTAAATATTTCTTCCTCAATAATAACACAGGCCTTGAATGCAATGCAAATTATAATGCTACAAGAATTGAGCTTTCCTTGCTAGGTAAGACTGTACCTCGAGTGGACAATAGTGCTGGAAGCATGTGTTCCCATTAGATACTTGGTGAGGAGGGCAAGGGAAAGACACACGTATGGCCACCTTGCTTCCACCAAGATTTTTTCTTCTTTGTTAAGTTTGGAACTTCATGTAACTTACAGCTATAATCTACAGCCCACCCTATTTTTACATATATAGAGAAGCATTATGAAGTGATCAATACCAAAGACAGCCACATCTCCCATTCAAGCAACTCCTACCAAGGCTTCAGCGGTAAGAGATGGCGTCAGTCATAATTCTTGGAATTATGAGCAATAGAAAGCTATGACAAACTTACTTGTATACATTAAGTCAGGGTTTATTTACTCATGGATGTCCAAAGCAATGTTTCAGATTGGGGTGATTCACAGTTCAACATATATCGCTAGGACATTTTGTTCCCCTTGGTCTTAATCATTTGTTTTGCCTTTCTCTTGTCTCAAACAAGCTTTTCTTGAATTAAAGCCAAGATGTCCCTGGCAGTTCTGAACTTATATGGGGCTATAAGCACCCATATTCTTAGTAAGAAAGAGTCCCTGCACCCTTATCCATCCCTGACAAAGCTTTCTGATTGGTGCTGGGTCAAGGACTATGAGGCCAAATCATATGCCCAACCTGTGTGCCTGGTGAGGTGGAGTTAGGTGACTGACAGCATCACTTGGTATGCAAGATGCACGTGTTACTTCCATTAGAGAAGCAGAAGGAGTAGTCTAGCGGGCAGATATGACAGAATATCTAGTAAAGAGAGAAATATAGACATTGCTCCTTTGGAGGAAAAGGGATGGAATACCAATGTGTCCTTTTATACACTTCTTCATATGTAATGAAAAATAATTAATGTAGTAATCAAGACTTCTAGACATCCCTCAAACACTGATTTTACATTTAATGCTCATTTAAAATACTTTAAGTTATGGAGTTGCCTAACTTCTAAAGATTGGTTACTCGAATTGTTAACATTTCCTGAACACCGACTGTGTGCCAGGTGTTTTGCTAGACACTTTACATCTGTTATTGAAGCCTTGCAACACTCTCTTAAGTAGTATCATTTATGTTTTACAGATGAAAATATTGAGGTGCAGAAAAAGTAATAATTTGGCTAATGTCATACAACTAGAAGTGATGAAATATGATTGAAGCCCAGATTTGCCTGGTTCAAAAGCCCATAGTCTTCTTTGTATTTTTTCCTTAGTTAAATCCATTTGCTCACATGGATTTGAGCTGCCTAAAGTGTGACGGAGGGAAAAAGTAATGTAAGTTGGCAACCTACTAGAGAGTGTCAATATTCTTAGTATGCAAGAAGCTCTTAAAATTAGTTAGAAAAATATTTCAAAAATATAAAAGGGAGAATTAGATAAATAATAACTAAAAATACAAATTACTTCAAACTTATGAAAAAATATTTATGCTTACTGGTAATCAAAGGGATAAAAATAAAAACACCCATCTACCTGGCCAGCCCTTTCTGTCTCTCCAAACAAGTCCCTCTAGCCCCTGTTTCCCACCTGTCCTCTCTGGCCCTGCAGCAGGTATACATAAATTGAAAGAGGCTAGGAATGTTGGCTCACATCTGCAATCCCAGCACTTTGGGAGGCCAAGGCAGGGAGATGACTTGAGCCCAGGAGTTTAAGACCAGCCGGGGCAACATAGTGAAACCTTGTCTCTACAAAAAAAAAATACAAAAATTAGCCAGGCATGGTAGTACATGCCAGTAAGTCCCAGCTGCTAGGGAGGCTGAGGTGGGAGAATCGCTTGGACTCAGAAGGTAGAGGCTGCAGTGAGCTGTGATCATGCCACCACACTGTAGTCTGGGCCACTGAGCCAGATCCTGTCTCAAAAAAAAAAAGAAAGAAAGAAATAAAGAGCAATGAGAGGTTAGTCTTGGAGTATGAAAGAGACATTTTCCTTTTTTTTTTTTTTTTCTGGAGATGGAGTTTTGCTCTTGTTGCCCAAGCTGGAGTGCAATGGTGTCATCTCAGCTCACTGCAACCTCCACCTCCTGGGTTCAAGCGATTCTCCTACCTCAGCCTCCCGAGTAGCTGGGATTACAGACATGCACCACCTGGCCCAGCTAATTTTTGTATTTCTAGTAGAGAAGGGGCTTTACCTTGCTGGCCAGGCTGGTCTGGAACTCCTGACCTCAGGTGGTCCACCCACCTTGGCCTTCCAAAGTGCTGGAATTGCAGGCGTGAGCCACCGTGCCCAGCCATGATTTTTCTTTTTCTCTCCCATCCTATAAAGAACAGTTGTCCAGCTTCACGACTGAAATGGGTGATGTCTTATAGGTATTGCTAAAGATGTATATTCTTGGGCCCTTTCAGACCTGTGTTCAGTCAGACATAGCATGGAAAGACTATTGGTTGCATTTTCATCAAGTTATATTAATGTGGTATATAAAAAATATTCCTCCCAAATTCTGGAAAGAGCTTGACAGTTAATATTAGCTTTTGGTAGAGTGATTTTTTTTTTTTTTTTGAGACAGAGTCTTGCTTTCTTTGTTGCCCAAGCTGGAGCGCAATGGTGCGATCTCGGCTCACTGCAACCCCGCCTCCTGGGTTCAAGCAATTCTCTTGACTTACCCTCCCGAGTAGCTGGGATTATGGGCACCCACAATCATGCCTGGCTAATTTTTGTATTTTTAGTGGAGATGGGGTTTCGTCATGTTGCCCAGGCTGGTCTCAAACTCCTGACCTCAGGTGATCCACCCGCCTCAGCATCCTAAAGTGCTGGGATTATAGGAATGAGCCACTGTGCCTGGCCAATAGTGTGATTTTTTAAATAAGCATGTGACCAGACATTTTAGTGAGAGTTTGAGAGACTTTATACAGAGATTGTGATCAACATCTTTTAAAACATTGTGGTTCATCTTTAAAAACATTGTGAAGGTCCATTCTTTCCCATTTAGTCTCATTGCCATCAGCAGCTGTGCATCATTTCAAGTAGAGATTATTTTTACTGCCACATAGCTAGTACTTGATGCTTCTTGTCTTCTTAATTCAATTCATAGTACGTCACCACTTAAAACATGATCAAAAGTCCAGTAGCTGCCCAATTTGCCCATCAGATGAAGTCCAACTTCATCCAGCTACTCAAGATTCTTCACTCTGTAATTTTTCCTCCTGCTTTGCCAACACCTTCTACTACTTTCTAAAGATTAACCTTCTCATCTGGCTGGTCTCATGGTTCCTGTAACTTAACTCTGTCAGGACTCTAGGCCTCTACTGAGGCTCTATACTCCCTTCTTCTCTGTTTATCCAGTCCTAAATGGCATTCAAAGTTAAGCTCAGCTGCTACCTTTTCTTGGGCTCAAAATTCTCCTCCCCATTGTAGCTTTGTCACTCTAAAAAACCTTCACCATTTTTCCGTTTCCTGGAGGTTAATATGCAAACTCCTTCTCTCGGCATACAACATGGCCCCAGATTCTCTTTCTGGTCTAATTCTTAGAAACTGTTATATATGCTTGACCTCTAGACACACCAAATCACTCTCTGATTCTCAATCATGCCCCGTTCTTTCAGCTGTTCCTTTCTCTCTCTCTCTTTCTGTACATGATCTGTCTACCAGATTTGAGTTGTCTCAGCCTGACAAACTCTTGTGTCATGTATCCTACAAGAACCATTTCAAACACTGTCTTCTCTGAGAAGCCTCGCTGACCTCTCTCAGGTGCAGCACTCCACTCCACAGTACCTTGAACCTAAATCTCTAACACGTGTTTTACTGTATTGCAATTCTTTATCTGTATATTTATTATCCATACTTAACGTGAGCCCATTTCTTCACAGCATCTAGCAGGTACTGTTTATACAGCAGTTACTCAATAAATGTTGTTGTTGGGAGGCTAAGGCAGGAGGATCACTTGAAGCCTGGAGCTTGAGACCAGCCTGGGCAACATTACAAGACTCCTTTGCTACAAAAACAAAAACACAGCGGCGTGGTGGCCCACGGCTATAATCCCAGCACTTTGGGAGGCCAAGGTAGGTGGATCACCTGAGATAAGGAGTTCAAGACCAGCCTGGGCAACATGGTGAAATCTCATCTCTACTAAAAATATAAAAATTAGCTGAATGTGGTGGCTAAACACAAATCCAGGTATTTGGGAGGCTGAAGCAGGAGAATTGCTTGAGCCTGGGGTGTGGAGGTTGCAGTGAGCTGAGAATGCACCATTGCATACCAGCCTAGGTGACACAGCAAGAATCCATTTCAACCCCCCCAATAAACTCCCCTAAAACAAAACAAAACAAAAAAAACCCCACAAAAATTAGCCAGGCACAGTGGTGCATACCTGTAGTCTCAGCTACTAGGGAGGCTGAAGCAGAAGGATCACTTGAGTCCAGGAGTTTGAGGTTGCAGTGATCTATGATAGTGCCACTGCACTCCAGTCTGGGCAACAGAGTGAGACTTTGTTTCTAAAAAAATAAAACTAAGCAAAAAATGTTGTTGAATGCTCTAACTTGTGTCAGTCTCTCTGTTGTCCTAACTCCAAGAGCTCTTAGTGCTTATATCAATCATTTTGTCAAATTGTCTTAGATTGTTCTCCCATTCTTTCAGTTGCTACTTAGTTCCAGTGAGATTAAATGGAGATGTCTTGACCAAGGTATTTAATTCTTCCAGCCTCAGTTTCTGCATCTGTAAAATGGAGGATAATAATAGTACCTCAGTCAAAGCATTTTTAAGTGGAATGAGATAATTCATTGAAATCTTCAGCACAATGCCTGATGCATAGGATGTGCTCAAAGTGGGAAAATCATTTTATAAACGTACATCCTAAATTTATGTCTTAGGGTTGCTATGAGGATTAAACGAGAAGATACACATGAAACTATGTCATAATGTGTTGTGTAAATATTTATTACCTTTATTTTCAGTCTTCTCATCTAGGTTAGAAGCTTGGTTCAGCTCTCTTTCCTCAAGTTCAAGTCCTTCCGCTGGATGCACAAAGTCTTCCTTACCTAGTGTTGTTTGTCTTTTATAGTCTCCTCTCTATCACTCTCTTCTCAGCACCCACGACAGGGTTAGGTGCAGGGTAGGTGCCATGCATTTAGATAGTGGCAGCTCTAGAATTAGCAAGGTCTTTAGCTGAAAGTGAGGTCTTCTGCATTCTTTTTGTTTGATGTTTGTTTTGTATAACTTGTCTCAAACATTTTGCCTTTGTCAATTCACTCGTGACATTTTGGGGATGCAGTCTAATTATATTAGGCTTAATTTGGTTTGTGGTAGGACCGTTTCCGATGCTGGAATGTACGAGAGTGAGGCAGCCTTAGCTAGTGTCCTACTTTTTCCTTTACTAAAGACATAAATTATCTTTATATAACTCTTGTATTACAGCATGACTGGAAAAGTGCTTGATCTGGATCCTTTCTGATCTTTGAGCAACTTCCATCTATCATTAAGTTGTGAATTTTTTCCTTAGAATTTAGGAAGCGGTAATTAAAGAGAACCACCACCAAAAGCACAAGGGGTAAAGCTTTCACGTACGGTTTGGAAAAACTAGTGTGGTTACAATGAATCAAGATAGTTGTGAAAGTTCCCATCATCTCGGGCATGTTTTCTCCATTTCCGAAATCTGAAGCTGAGTACAGCGAAAGCTGACTACACTTACTGGGCCCTTAACTAAGAAACGAAGCCTTGGTGCAAGCATCTGAAGAGCCACAACGGCAGATGCTCCTAAAATCCTTGGCATTCTCTCAACTCCTGAGAGTTTGTGGGATCGCAGGACAACGGCGGGGTGCAGGCCTGGTGAATCCAAGTGAACAGTCTCAGGGACTGCGAGGCGCGTGCGGGATCCCAGAGCAGCAGCTCAGAGCACCCCAGCGGAGCCGTCCAGAAACAGTGCCGGCTTTTTGGGCTGGAGCTCCGCAAGCTCCTTCCGCCTGCGTGGGCCGGGCCCGGCCCGGCCAAGGCTACCGAGTCGGCAGCGCAGGGGGAAGGAGTTTCCGGCGGACTCGGCTGGGTGCCGCTTCCTGTCCGCTTCTCCCCGCCGCCTCCCGCTGCCTGCCCGGGACGCAGCTCGACCCGGGGCCCCCTCGCCATCTCCGGCAGCGCCCCTGGCCCCATGCAATCCCGGCTCCTTCTTCTCAGGGCACCCGGAGGCCACGGCGGCCCGGCCTTGCGGCGCGTGCGGCTGCTCCTGCGGCAGGTGGTGCGGCGCGGGCCGGGTGGCGACTGGCAGCGGCCGGAGGTCAGACTGTTGCACACCGGCGCGGGGGCCGACACAGGTAACCCGTGGTGCACTCCTGTCCTCCCTGGTGCCCCTGCGCTCCGTGCCAGGCCCCCCACCCACGCAGCCGCCCCTCCTCTCTGTTGCTTCGCTGCACTTGGACCGGTTGTTTGAGCCGGGAGCTACAAGTTCGAATTTCTAGTCCCGACCTCGGTGCTAACTACTGTGTGACGTGGGGCAAGGCGCTCGCACTCTCTGGGCCTCACTCTGCAACTCGAAGGGTCAGAACTAAGATTTCTGATGACCTAGGATAGTGATTTCTCGTTCCTCTGCCGCTGCTTTTACCCCCAGAATTCTGACTTCGATGATAATACTCGTAGAGGTTAATGCCGCAGCCCTCTGGAATTGTTGAAAGCTGGACTTGACCTTGCCCTCTGAGCCTCAAGGGCCTGGAAGCCGGTCTGTGTCACGTTCTAGCCAGGGCTTGTGGCGGCTTAGAAGGGAACATTCTCGCCAAAGAACCCATAGGTCACGGTGTTTTAAATGCATCCCCGAGCCTTTCCACGTTTTACAGTTTTCCTTTCTCAAAGTTTCACATAATTCTTACAGCTGACAGTTACACCTTAATTTAGTTAAAACCTTTGTCTCTGCAATTGAGGTAATTGAAACCCAGAAGAGAAATGTGATTTGCTGAACACACAACTAACTAGTCACTATGCTAGAATCACATGCTTTGATTTTCTAAGCTCAGTATTTTTTTGCTCTACTTGAGCTGGTTTTAGGAATTCTTTTTCTTGTGTATTGGTGGAGTTAGAGTTACTGTGATGGTTAAGGAAAGGATGTCTGTTGTTGCTGTCCTTGAATGGTCAAGTGATTCTGGAGGAGACTTTTGTCAATGTCAGTGCTGCTTAGAATAACAGGTTTTCACTATGAAATTGTAGGTTTCATTGTCCTCTTGCATTCTCCCCAACCCTCAGTTTTCCTAGCTAAGAAATGAGCATATATTTAGGTCCCATGTATTTCATTTCATTTATTCAACACATACCTCTCCCACCTCCCATCCCCCACCATAGTGTTGCAATTTCAAATTTTTCTTTTTTTCTTTTTTGCTTTTACTCAATTACTGTCACTTCTAGCTGTTCATTATTTTGTTTTTTAAATTTTTTGTGTGTTCTTTGTTTTTTGCTCCTTTGCCCTAGAAGGCAGAGGTCAAAGGTGGGAGTGTAGCATAAACTATACGTTGGGTTTTGGAGTTAAACAATCTGGATTGGAATCCACTTACAGACTATCTAACCATGGGCCGTTGAGGGTAGGTTACTTAGTGTCCCAGTTTTCTTAACTATAAAATGATAATTCTCTTAGGGTTGTTGTGAGGATTAATTAATTAATATAAGCTGTGGAACATAATGCTCAGTAAAAGTTAGCTTTTTTATTATTCTTAGTATGTACGTTTTTAACTATTTGAGAATTATTCTGTTTTCTTGCCTTTAGAAGACATTAAACCGGGTGCTTTTAGATTTAGAACTGTCCAAACTATCTGGGTAGGCAGATTTAGCAGAGTGAATTGACGTGGACTTTTTAAATGCAATTGTTCTTTGTACATGGATAATACATGTTGATTGTAAAAACATTAGAAACACAGGAGGGTGTGAATTTTTAATGTCTGTATTATATGTGTATTGGTAGATTAGTTGTAAATGTCCTCAAATTTTGTTATAGCCAGCAAGACAAAGTATAGGCTTTGCTTCAAATGTGTCATGGACACGTTACAAGGAACATATTGTCTTTTTTGACTCAGTCATTGACTCTGGCAGGATCAGACCACAAGAAGTAATTTATGAAGGTGTGAGGACTGGCTAAATGCAACTGGGAACCCACCCAAGAGTCTGGACTCAAGTAAGAACAATGGTGAGCCAGGTAGATGGACAGCACACTTTTGGCTACTCTGAGGCATGAGAGTAAGGCCATCAGGATGGGAGTTGTCCCATTTTGAACCAGAGATCAGACACAGATAAGTGTAAAACTACAAATAGCAATAGGCCATAATGGATTACGTCTTATGTTGGGAAAATGCTCTCGGCTACACTCATGCATGTGACCAGTAACTGATTATCTCCTCTCTGTGTAACTGACATTGCTTCCTAATGGTTTGAAAAAAGAATAACGAAGTTCATAAATAATAGATTTAAGTTATATACTGGTATTACTTCTCCTGGAGTATTTGTTTTATTTATCTATATATTCCTTTGGTGCCTGCCAATACTTTGTACATAATAAGCATTCAGTGGCTTATTATGTGAAATTTCATACAGAGAAGGAGCAGAAGAGTCTGGAATTGCCTGTTTGTTCTCAAGACAGGACCTTTGTTAAGCCTGATAAGCAGAAGGAAAATAGGCTATTTATGTTAAAAACAAAACAAGTAAACTCAACCCCAAACCCATTGCTTTTTATCCTTTGCTGTCAGATAGTATTATCTATAATTGTAAATAATTTATATCTCTTTATACTTCAATTAAAATTACTGTCTCTTGGTTTTAAAAGCAAAGAGGTTAACAAGGTTAACAAGGATAGCTACTACATAAAGTTTTCAATAAAGATTTTTGTAGTGTTTTTACAGATGGAGCCAAGCAAGTTGTTTCAGTGGGACTCTGATGTTAAATGGATTCAAATATACTATAGAGCACATGATAAACCTAGAAGCATAACTTCGTATAATTACATCATGACATTTTAGTGATCTCTTTTAACACCATTATTATTAAAGGGATTCACAGTTTTTTCATTATGACTCTTGTATATGAAGTAAATTTGTTTATAGAAATACTCTGAAATACTTTCACATAGCAATCCATTTATTGTAGAAGAGTGATAAATACAAATTCCCTAAAACATAATCCTCCCACCCAAATTTATAATTATCAATTTTTAGCATGAATCCTATCAGATTACACATACATGTATAATTATTTATTTTCTTATTTTTGAGATGGAAATCTCACTCTGTCACCCAGGCTGGAGTGCAGTGGTACGATCTCGGCTCACTACAGCCTCCATCTCCTAGGTTCAAGCAATTCTCCTGCCTCAGCCTCCCAAGTAGCTGGGACTACAGGTGTGTACTGCTGTATTAGTCCATTCTCACACTATTATAAGGACATACCAGAAACTGGGTAATTTATGAAGAAAAGAGGTTTCATGGATTCACAGTGTAACATGGCTAGGGAGGCCTCACAATCATTGTGGAAGGCGAAGGAGGAGAAAAGTCACGTCTTACATGGCAGCAAGCAAGAGAGCTTGTGTAGGGAATCTCCCCTTTACAAAACCATCAGACCTCGTGAGACTTATTCACTACCATGAGAACAACATAGGAAAAACCTGCTCCCATGATTCATTTACCTCTCACTGGGTCCCTCCCATGACACATGGGGATTATGGGAGCTACAATTCAAGATGAGATTTGGGTGGGGACACAGGCAAACCATATCAGCCACCCCAGCTAATTTTTGTATTTTTGGTAGAATGAGGTTTCACCATGTTGGCCAGGCTGGTTTTGAGCTCCTGACCTCGGGTGATCCTTCCACTTTTGCCTTTCAAAGTACTGGGATTACAGGTGTTAGCCACTGTGCCTGGCTGACATGTATATTTATACAGATAACATGTTTTTTTTTAAAAGAAATGGGATCATGTATGTTTTTTATAATTATCACATCCATTATTGAGAACATATTAACATGGTAATAGATCATTGTAGATGATTACTTAAAATAGGTATTAAGTTTATATGTTTGTCCGTATAATTTATTTTACTGATCTCTCATTCTTGGACATTCATGGGTGTCTAAAATATATAAACAATATGATAAACATTCATTGACATGAAGTTTTCTTATTTTAAGATTATATCCTTGGGCTATGATAGGATTAGATGGTAATAACTTTGGGGAGGGGAAGTATAGAACTGTGGCTTGAACTGAGAAATACAGTGTAAAGAGGAAAGAGCTATACTATGGTTTTGGTCTAAGCTTGTATTTATCGGGTATTGAACCTTGGAGAAATTAACTACTTTGAACCTCCAGTAGGTTATTTCGACCCTGAGGATATTCTGAGGCCATTGTGTATTCAAGAATTTAATAGTAAAGTCTCAGAACAATGGTAAGCTTATAAATCATTAGGCAAACCCACATTAGGGGTGTATAGTGTGGGAATTACTGTTATATTTAGTTTTTTCTTGGGTCTAAGTTTAGTATATATAAAAATGATGACCAATAGTTCTTACCCCAAGGTGATTTCTGCCCCTCAGGGGACATTTGGCAATGCCTGGATATTTCTTTTTGGTTGTCAAAACCAGGAGGGAGGGATGCTACTGGCGTCTAGTGGGTAGAGGCCAGTGATGCTGCTAAACATTCCGTGACACACAGGACAGCTCCTCACAACAAACAATTATCTGGCCCAAAATGTTCATAGTGCCGCTGTTGAGAAATCCTGCATGAAACCAATTTCTTTGTCAGTGCTGCTGTTAAAAACTTTAGACTCACTATACTTAAAAGAGTTTAAGCACAGAACAATTTGTGAATTGGGCAGTACTCAGAACCAGAATAAGCTCAGAGAGCTCCATTCTGCAACGTGAGCAGGCAGCATTTATGGATAGAAAATGGAATTGAGGTACAGAAACAGCTTACTTGGCTATAACTCAATGTTTGCCTTATTTAAACATGATTTCGTCAGTTGGCAGCCTGTGGTTAACTGAAGCTCAGCTGCTCAGATTGGCTAAGACCCATCTATTTGTTACCAAAGTATACTTCTAAGGTCTGGTTTCAGTTAATTTACATACAAAGTTATGTTGCAATTCATTGCATAAGGACTTCAAGTACGGAGGCATTCTTCGGCCAAATTTGGTTTAATTTAACAATTTGTCCCTTTTGGTCAGCCTTTCAATTTTGAGAGATTCACCGAAACTTTGGACATTGTTGCCATTCTCTGTCAGCAACTTAATGGACTTACTTGGTCTACTATGGAATTCACAAGTCATAATGTCACATTATGACTTTGCTATTTTTGTTTATGACTTTATGTTTTTGCTGTTCTGGTCAAAATAAGACCATTGAATGCTAAATGAATGGCTGCAAACAAACATTTAAGACTTGAGAGGACATATGATGCACCAGAAGGGCTACTATGCACATTCTCAGGAGAAAAATAAAGACTGAGGTGTACTTCTTAACAGGAGCCCCTATGAACTGAACCAATCAGAAATCAAACGAGGTTCAGGCACTATGAACGGTTCAATAGTATTTGATTCCAGTTCAAGTAAACCCTACAGTTTACTTGAAAAAAGGCATACATTAGCTTCTTTTGCCTAAATTATGTTACCCATTGTCTTATAAGTATTCTTATTCCCCTTTAGAGAGTATTTAAACTACCTCACTTAAATAAATCATTACAAATGGCTTGACTTATAATGCATGTTAGTAGATGGGATGTTATCAAAGGAGAAAATCATTAGGGTTTAAAAACAATACTTAAGAAAATATTTAATTTAAAATTACAGTTATTCATTTGTCAAACATTTATTGAATATCTGATAGTTTTCAGGTACTGGGGATAAAATGATTAAAACATATGCCCTACACCACGAAAAAAAGAGTTGTGTAGACTAAATAATAGTCTTCGAACATTTTTCTTATTTATCTGCTAGCAGGACTTTTAAAATATGTATTCCTGTGAACACATATTTTGAGGCTGATAGCTAAAGTTTTCCTGGTAAGTATAAATAGTTGCAAAAGATGACATTTTCAGTGTATTGTAAATATTCCCATTTAAAAGAAAAAAATATTACAAATGAGTGTATCTTTAAGTGGAAATAGAATATCCTATCTCTATTTTGGGAGTGGATAAAAAACTCTTCTTTAATTGTTAGAAAATGTATATTCACTTATTTCCTTGAATTTGTATTTCCATTACTAAAGCATAAATCAGATCCTATGCTAGCAGAAAGACGGATGGAGTCATCAATTTGTGCTAGAGGAAAAGTTAGGGAAGGTTCAATGAGGAGATGAAGATATTTCAGTAGTAGTTGTGTAGAGGGCAAGTGGTGTGAGAGAAAGATGTGAAAGGCCTTCTAGGTTGAGGAAATAAAGTGTTAGTCACTGAGATAGGAATACAGGAGATGGAGCTGGTTAGAGGTGTGTTGTGTGGTTGGGCACACACAACAGACAATATGGAATTTTGTTTCTGTATGTTGAAGTTGAATTGTCTGTGGACTATCTAGGTAAAGTGTCCAATAGGCTACTGGCAGGTATGAAACTCAAGAGAGAGATCTAAGCCAAAATAGACATTAAAGAGTTAGTTGTATATGGTGTTTGGAGAGTACCCTTAATCAAAAAAAAAAAAAAAAAAAAAAAGAAAGAAAAAGTTGTATAGTGGTCAGACTTGGGCCATTGGTATCGATTAAATGACTCAGGAAAGTGTAGTGTGGTAACAGAAGATGACCAAGAACATCAGTGTTTAAGGCAGGGATTACAGATGCCTAGTCCATATACATATCATAACTTTTCCCTTTTATCTATTTTATCTATAGCAGATGTGGCTCATTGATCACCACCCTGTTTCCCAATGAGTTCAATTTCCATTGTGATTTATTTTTTGGATTTTTTAGAAGCCTGTTGCTTGATTTCCACATATTTGGGGATTTTCCAGTTACCTTTTGTTACTGATTTCCAGTTTAATTCCACTGTGGTAAAAGAAAACAATCTGTATGATTTCCATCCTTTAATTTTCTTTTACTTTTTTTTTTGAGACAGAGTTTCACTCTTGTTGCCCAGGCTGGAGTACAAGGGTGTGATCTCGGCTCACTGCAGCCTCCACCTTCTGGGTTCAAGAGGTTCTACTGCCTCAGCGTCCTGAGTAGCTGGGATTACAGGCACGCACCACCACACCAAGCTAATTTTTGTATTTTTTGTAGAGATGGGGTTTTGCCATACTGTTCAGGCTGGTCTCTAACTCCTGACCTTAAGTGACCTGCCTCCCTAGGCCTCCCAAAGTACTGGGATTATAGGCATGAGCCACGGCACCTGGCCAATTCTTGGCATTTATGCCACTGGAGATTTATTCCTTTTATACACCTAGAAATATTGAAGTTTGAGAATATGTGGCTGGATAATTTGAAATTTCATGTAGTAAAAATAAGGGTGTACAAAGCTATGTGAAAAGGTTGAGGATATGTATTAAAGATAACACTATGGGCTGGGCATGGAGGTTCAGGCCTGTAATCCCAGCAATTTAGGAGGCCTAGTTGGGCGGATCACTTGAGGTCAGGAGTTTGAGACCAGCCTGGCCAACATGGTGGAACCTCATCTCTACTAAAAATACAAAAATTAGCCGAATGTGGTGGCACATGCCTGTAATCCCAGTTACTCAGGAGGCTGAGGCAGGACAATCACTTGAACCCAGGAGGCAGAAGTTGCAGTGAGCTAAGATTGCATCACTGCACTCCAGCCTGGGTGGCAGAGTGAGACACCATCTTCAAAAAAGAAAATATTTACTCTATGGATGCTTTGAATGACCTTAAACAAAATGCATTCTCCTGTATTGTTTTTGCCTATATTAATGTTGCTATTCATGAAATAAAGCTTGTTGATGTATTTTATCGTGGTTTCTGTTCGTTTCCTAACATAGCATTTAAAATGTGAATTTCACTGATGCCTCACTTCTCTTTTATTCATAAATACTTTGGATAGAAGTTTTAGATCATAGTGCCTGACATATGGACAGCTGTGTAGTACATTTCTATAACATCCCTCTCTGTAGGTCAGAACAAGCATTGTTACCAAAGACATAGTCTATGGTTTTCTCATTTGTCTAATACTCTGTTTTTTAAAAATTCTCTTTTTAGGTGATACAGTTAATATTGGAGATGTATCCTACAAGTTGAAAATTCCTAAGAATCCAGAACTTGTGCCACAGAACTACAGTAAGAAATATTTATTAATATATGAATGAATAACTTTTAACTTTTCATTATGGGAATTTTCAAAGTTACATAAAGCTAGAGAGAATAGTATAAACCCAATGTTTTTTACAATCCAGCTTCACACAGTTGTCAGTATTATGCCAATCTTCTTTTAACTGAATTTTGTTCTGGAGTATTTAAAACTTACCTTGGATATCCTATCACTTTATCCATCAATATTTCAGTAGAAACATTTATTTTTCTCAGATCCTACTGTTTCTTTTTTACCTGGAATAAGATTTATATATAATGCACAGATTTTAAGTATTTGTTTTGGTTGATTTTGACAATTTTATAAACCTGTATAATCACCAAGATTACATTAATCATCCCAAATGTTCTCTTGTGTTCCCTTTCACTCTGCCCTGTAAATCGCTGTTCTGTTTTTTTTGTTTTTGTTTTTTTTTTAATGATGGTAGATTAGTTTTGCTTATTCTTTAGCTATATATAAATGAATCACATGGTATGGTTATATGTGTGTGTGACTATTTTTTTTCTTATGAAGATCATTAATTTGAGATTCTTGTATGTTGCTGTACCTATCAGTTTGTTTTTAGTTACTGAATAGTGATCCATTGTATAAACATAGCAGTTTGTTTACACTTTCTCATATTGATAGACATTTGAATGGCTTTCATTTTAAGCCTGTTGTGAACATACCTGTACATTTATTGTAGTTACCAGTTTTTACTTCTCTTGAGTAAAAAACTAGGAGTTGAATTGATATGTCATACTGTAGATGCCTGTTTAACTTTTTAACACACTGCCAAACAATTCTCCAAAGCAGTTGTAGCATTTTACCTTTGACTGACAGTGATGTTCTGCATCCTTGTCAATGCTGGTATTTCTAGTCTTTTAAATCTTAGTCTACTAGGTGTGAAAAAGTAACCCATCATGGTTTTTTGTTTATAACAGCTTTATTGAGATATAATTCATATACCATACAATTCACTTTATATATTGTACAAATCATTGGTTTTAGTATATTCAGAATTGTGCAACCATACTATTATCTAACATTTTCATCGCCCTATGAAGAAACTTTATACTCGTTAATAGTCATTCCCCATTTTCTTTCTTCTCTCTCCTAGCCTTTAATAACCATGAATATACTTTCTGTTTTTATAGATTTGTATATTTTGGACATTTTATAAAATTGGGATCATATAATATGTAGCCAGTGTATCTAGCTTATCTTACTTAGCATAATGTTTTCAAAGTTTACTGATGCTGTAGTTCATTGCCTTTTATGGCTAAATTATATTCCATTGTATAGATATTCCACATTTTGCTTATCCCTTCATCAGCTGATGGACATTTGGATTGTTTCCACTTTGGGACTGTTGTGAATGCCCCTCTAAACATCCATATGCAAATTTTTGTATGGACACGTTTTCAACTTTCTTGGGATTTACCTAGAAGAGAAATTGCTAGGTCATATAGTAACTCTATGTTTAACATTTCAAGAAATTACCGAATTTTTTTTTTTTTTTTTTTTAAGACAGGGTCTCACTCTGTGGCCCAGGCTGAAGTACAGTGGTGTGATGTCAGCTCACTGCAGCCTCCCCCTCCCAGGTTCAAGCGCTTCTCCCACCTCAGCCTCACCAGTAGCTGGGACTACAGGTGCAGGCTACCATGTCCAGCTAATTTTTCTATTTTTTGGTAGAGATGGGGTGTTAGTGTGTTGATTAGGCTGGTCTCAAATTCCTGACCTCAGGTGATCTGCCCACCTCAGCCTCCCAAAGTGCTGGGTTTACAGGCATGAGCCACTGCACTTGGCCACCTACATGGTTTACAAATCACCTACACCATCTTACATTCTAACTAGCAATGTGTGAGGATTCTGATTTTTCCATATCCTCATTAACACTTGTTATTGTTTGTCTTTTTTATTACAGCCATTGTCAGACATGTAAAGTGACATCTCACTGTGGTTGATTTGTGTTTCCCTAGTAACTTAAAATCATTATTTGTGCAAAATCATGTCATTTCTTTTCTCAAAATTCTTTAAATGACTTTTTAGTATCTTGGGAACAAAGGTCAATCTATAGCTATTAATTTCTTCATCTAGTCTTAGTCTCATCTCATGCCACTCTCCTATTCTTTATTCCAGTCATTGGTCATGATACATAATAGCTTTTTGTTCACTCTTCAAATATTCTTCCACTAGACTATGTGCTCTGTTAAAGAAAAAATAAATCAATGATATGTGTTAAAACTGGGTAAAGAAGACTTTATTCAGGACTGTCACTATGAGTCTTGCAGTGGGGTAGAGAGATTGGGCTCAACTCCAAATGCAGCATGGGCAAGTGGTAATTTATAGCCAAGGAACAGTGTGGGAGTTGGTAGATAGAAAATTATTAAGAGGAAATGTCAGGGTTAAGGGAGATTCTGGCTAAGCCAACCTAACAAGATTCTTGCTGACAATCCTCGGGTGATCAGACATCACCTGGGGGATGGTGGAAGAAGAGGACTCTGATTAGGTATTGAGGGTGATTAGATAACAAGGATGAGTGGGTTCTGGATAAATTATTTTAATAGTGTTCTTCTGCTAAAACAGGATTCTATAAGGAAGTACACAGATGTGCCTAGGAAAAGGTTTAGAAACCTGACTAAAGTTTGATTAAGAAGAGAATCTTTGTCAGCTTCTTGAGGCAGAATCTCACTTTCATCTAACATAAAGTTCTGTTGACTCTACCCCCTAAATGCCTCTGTGATCTGTCCTTTCCACTCTGGTCCACTTTTTTTTCACTACTTTTTTTTTTCTCTTGAATTATTTTGTTAGTGCTCATCCTAGGGGTTATAATTAACACTTTAACCTAAAACAATCTTGTTCAGATTAATGCTAACTCAGTTTAAATAATATATAAACTACTCCAATGAACTTCTGTTCCCTCCCACCTCATTTGTGCTATTGTTATACAAATTATATCTTTATACATTAAAAGTTCATCAGCACAGTTTTATAATTATTGCTTTATGAAGTTTTAAAAATCAGGTAGAAGAAAAGAGTTACCAACAAAAATACATGTTTATATTGTCTTTATTATTTATCTATGTAGTTCCCTTTACTGATAATCTTTATTTCTTCATGTGGATTTGAGTTACTGTATAGTATGCTTTCATTTCAGCTTAAAGGAAGGATTCCCTTTAGTAAGTATCTTCTATGTGGCAGGTCTGCTAGTGGTGAATTATCACATTTTTAAAAAATTGGAAATGTCTTCATTTCTCCTTTGTGTTTTGATGGATAAATTTACTGGAAATAGAATTCTTGGTTGACAGTTTTTTGTCAGCACTTTGAATATGTCTTCTTACTATTTGTGGACTTCCTTACTTTTGTTTGTTTTTGAGATGGAGTTTCATGCTTGTTGCCCAAGCTGGAGTGCACTGGTGGGATCTTGGCTCATTGCAACCTCCGCATCTCAGGTTCAAGCAATTCTCCTGCCTCAGCCTCCTGAGTAGCTGAGACTACAGGTGCATGCCACCATGCCCAGTTATTTTTTTTTTTTTTTTGGATTTTGAATAGAGATGGGGTTTCACCATGTTGGCCAGGCTGGTCTATAACTCCTGACCACAGGTGATCCACCTGCTTTGGCCTCCCAAAGTGCTGGGATTATAGGCCTGAGCCACCATGCCTGGCCAGACTTCCTACTTTTTGAAAAGAAGTTAGTTATCAATCTTAGCAAAGATCTTTTCTATATGTTGAGTCAGTTTTTCTCTGCTATCAAGATTCTCTCTTCAGCATTTAATAGTTTGACTGTGGATGTGGCTAAGTGCAGATTTCTTTGAGTTTATCCTGTTTTGAGCTTATAGAGCTTCTTGGATGGGATGTGCAAATTGATTTTTTTCATCAAAGTTGGCAAGATATTGGCTATTATTTTTTCATTGTTTATTTCTTCCAATTTCTCTCTCTTCTTCTAGGACTCCCATTATATTTGATAGATTTGATGGTTCCCTATAAGTCTGTGAGACTCAGTTCATTTTTCTTTATTCTTTCTGTTCCTTAGATTGGATCATCTCAACTGACCTACCTTCAAGTTTGATGATTCTTTCCTCTGTCTGCTAACATCTATTGTTAAGCCCCTCTGGTTAATTTTATCAGAGTTTTCAAGTTCAGAATTTTTATTTGGATCTGTTTTATGATTTCTCTTTGGTACTGTTTCATGAGACGTTGTAGTCATACTTTACTTCTTTAGACATGGTTTCTTTTAATTCCTTGAATGTATTTGTAATAGTTGATTTAAAGTGTTTTTCTACTTAATCAAATGTCTGGCTTACTCAGAGATAGTTTTTATTGACTTCTTCTTCCTGTATGTATGAGTCATACTCTCCTATTTCTTTATTTCTTATAATTTTGTTGTTATTGAAAGTGGACATTTTAAATAGTATAATCTCTCCTTCCCAGGCTTTGTGGTTGCTCATTGTGTTGCTGCTTTTTGTTTAGTGATGTTCCTAGTCTATTTCTTTAAATCTGTATTATTTGTCTTGCCTTGTTAGCTTAGTGGTCAGCTAGTGATTGGACAGATGTGTTTTTAATGCATCGAATCAATAAGTCTCTTGGCTTTTGCTGAGAGTCTCTATTTGCAAGTTGGGCATGATTTCAGTGCTTCACAGGTAGCTTACCATTGTGTCTCAATCTTCTATTTCTGCTTATGTGGACCCTCAAGGTTAGCTGAAGGTGAGAGATTAGGCCCTTCTCAGGATTTTCCTGGATATACGCATGACCTTCCAGATTCCTAAGCATACATAGAAGCTTTTTAAAGCCTTCTATGAACATCTCATTTTCGGTTTTTATTTTTGTTTTTAAAGTTTTTTGGTGGTTCTCTTGTTAGCTCCTACTGGTTTTGCTGCCTCAGACAGCTGTGATGTTAAACAATTGTTGATTTTTTTCGGACAAATGCCCCGGGTTAGTGCTGTTTGTATAAAGTAGCTCTGAGTACATCAAATAAAGACAAATTCTAAAAATGGAGTGTTTCAGGGAGCTGCCAGACAAGTCAAGTAGGGATAATTTTCTGGGGATGAGGCTTTTGAGGAGCTTCAGTGTAGTTCTGTTCACTTCAGTGACTTCCAGGCTGCTGGTTTTCACCATGATTATGGGCAGTTGGTTGTAAAACAATTGGGCTCACACCTGTAATTCTAGCACTTTGGAAGGCTAAGATGGGATGATTACTTGAGGCCAGGAGTTCAAGACCAGCTTAGGCAACATAGTAAGCCCCTAAGATCATGTTTCTACAAAAAATAAAAATAAAAAGTATTGTTTTTTATTGTGATCAAGGCTGCAGTGAGCCATGATTGTGCCACTGCACACCTCCTGCCTGAGCAGCAGAGTGAGACCCTCTCTCAGAAAAAGAAAAAAGAAAAACAAAGATAATCACAGAGCTGGGGACATGGATATGGGGTTAGGGCAAATTAGCCCCTTTTCTTAGATAAATGCACATCAGATTGTTGAAAACTTTTTGATTTCCAGAATTCTGAAGAAGTTGAATTTGACAATTGATGCCATTGTTATTGTTTTTTTTTAATGAAGAAATGGAATTTCAGAGGTCCTTACTCTGTTCCAGTAGTGCCTGTCCTGTCATTGTGGTTTATTATTATTATTTTGAGACAGAGTCTTGCTGTGTCACCCAGGCTGGAGTGCAGTGGTGCAGTCTCGGCTCACTGCAGCCTCTGCCTCCCAGGTTCAAACGATTCTCCTACTTCAGACTCCTTAGTAGCTGGGATTACAGGTGCATAGCACATTGCCTAGCTAATTTTTGTATTTTTTAGTAGAGGCAGGGTTTCACCATGTTGGCCAGGCTGGTCTCAAACTCCTGACCGCAGGTGATCTGCCTACCTCGGCCTCCAAAAGTTCTGGGATTACAGGCATTAGCCATTGTGCCCAGCCTCACTGTGGTTTAAGTTTGCATTTCTCTGATGAACAGTGATGTTCAAGATATTTTTTTGTGCTTATCGCCCATTTGTATACCTACTTTTGTGAAGTATCTGTTAAAGTCATTTGCCCACTAAAAAAATTGAGTTGTCTGCCTTTTTATTATTGAGTTGCAAAAGTTCTTTATATATTATGGATTCAAGTACTTTGTCGTATATAAGTATTATGAATACTTTTTCTCAGTCTATTTGCTTAGTCATTTTCTCATTGCTATCTTTTGTTTGGCAGAAAGTTTTATTACGCACAACTTACTATTTTTTAAAGTGAGTGCTTATTGTGTCAGAAATCTTGGCCTACACCAAGGTTGTGAAGACATTCTGTGTTTTTTCCTACAAATTTTATAGTTCTGCTTTATTTTAAAAGGATAAATCTATTACATGTCAGCTTCTAACTTCATTGGCACAATTTTTTTTTCATAATATAGCCTTTATTAGTTAAATATCTGAGAATCTGTAGTGATCAGTGATATCTGTAGAGTAGTGATAATTGTCCATTTTATTTCTGATACTGGAAATTTGTATTTGTATTTTTTCCTTTTCTTTTTAATTAGTGTTACTACGGGTTTATCAAAGAAACAGCTTTAACTATTGATTTTTTCCTGTTGCTTGTCCATTTGTTATTTCATTGATTTCTGAGCTTTAATATTTCTTTATTTTTATTTATTTTAGTTCCTCTTCTAATGCCAGCTTCACAAATGGCAAACCTGGGGCGATCTCTCTTTGCTGTATAGCTGCCAGATTTTTGGAATGCTGGGGAATTCTCTTTGCTATTCAGTCTTGTATTCTGCTTGCTGCAACTCAGCTGTCTCTTGTCTTCTTGTCCTGCCCTCAGCCTCCCGAGGCCACTTCAGTGAAGGCCAAGAGTGCTTCGAGGGATTTATCTCAGCTATCATGACTCAATACCATCCTTAAGGAATGCTGTCTTGCACTGGATAAAGACCTGGAGTGTCTAGGAGGAATCTCTGTCACCTCTCCTATCACTAGCCTTTTAGTGGGCCATTGCCTTGCACTAGGGAAAAGTCCAGCATGCTTTGGGAAGAGTATGTCTCAGCTCCTGCCCTGTATTTGGTCTGTAGTGTACATCCCTGTGTACTTGTAAGGGCTGTTGGGAAAGAGTAGGTGGGTGGATGCAGGTTTTCTCTGCGGCTGGGACTTCTCAGTACATTGTGTCTGCCCATGTGTGGTCATTATAAATTTGCTGAAAGTTCATTTTGTTTCTCCCAACACATCTATGGAAGATTGTTTTTCCTCCTTCCATTCTACCAGGGATGAAAGTTAGCTGTGGGTCTATTCTTTCCTTGAAAAGGCTTAGTCTTTTCTAGAGTTTAGTTCATGTTCTTTATTTTAAGAAACAGTGATTTTTATAGATTAACTGGTTTATTCTGGTTGTTAGGTAAAATTCTCTTGTAACTCATTTCATCTTAACTAGAAGTGGGAGTTGGGAATATTTATTTTTAATATTCATTATTTAATTGTTATGCCTAAGTGTATTATTTTAATAGGTTTTCTTTTCCAGAGGTGAGACAAATGACATAAATTCTTTAACAAGTTGTTATACTTGTCTGGAGAAAAATTAACAAAATTTATGTATAATACCTTACATGCCACGGGCATATGATAATTGGGGGAAAAAGGACACTTTTCCTGATTTCTGAGTCTTTTCTTACTATGAGTGTAGCTAATGTTTTACAATAAACTTCAAAGGCAAGGGATAATATCCAATCTTGACAGACAATAGGAAAACTTTTATGTAATTTGAGTTTCGTAGGAAAATGATTGGTGGGGGTGGAAATTATGTTTAAAATTTTTGCTGTGCTACTTTTTAGCAGTGCCAATTTCTGCAGGTTATTTCACTGCTCTGTTTCCTTTACTATATAGGGGTGCTTGTTTCAACTTCAAGGATATATTATAAGGATTAAATCAAATAGCATATGTGAAATGTGTAGGATACTGCCTGGTGCTTAGTGCTCAATAAATGTGGTTGTCCACACAACAATTCTTCCCGTTTCCTGATTCTTGTTCCTTTTCATTTTCCATTATTCCATGCCTGTGACACTTGAGTATGGGGATTACTAAGGGATGCTATGATTATGCTTAAGAGATATGCAAAAATATTTTAGTCTTCATTTAATCTTATTCTTAATAAATGAATTCAGTATACATTTCATCTAAATTTGATTTTTAATTGGCCCTCAGGTTGTTTTCAGGATTACAAATGACCGTAGGCTTTTCAAATAAGCTTCAGTTTCCTTAAAAGATCAAATGTACTGAGTTTGCAGTGTAGCAAGAATGTTGGCATTTTTAGTCTCGCCTAGACATGAAGCATTGTCATTGCCTGATAGCATTCAACAAAGTATAGCATTAGCCATTCCATTTTTTAAGCTTCTAAGGTGCTGTATTATATCTAGAGTTAGCTGAAATACTTGTTACAGTCACAAATACTTAATTATATTGGGAATCTTCTTAAGTGAGAGAATTCACAAGAATATCTATATTAGTTTTAGGGATTTAATGGATTGTAGCAATAATATATACCTTAAAAGCAAAGGCTTTAAGTGAATATATTTTAGTATTTTACAAATGACTGAGGGGCAATACAGTAGCTGGTTGAGAGCAAGTCACCAAAAAACCTACAAAAATCAACATATTTTCTTGTTTACATGCTTTTATTATAGTTTTCATTCATCCTTTATGTAATCAAAACTTTTTGTTTGTTTTTTGTTATTGGTAGCTTGCTCTTTGAAATTTACCTGAAGAGTTAATATTGAAAGCAGTTGGTTAGCCTGTAGACCCAATTTGCATTTTCTATTCGTACTATTCATTCATCATTATTCCTACCATAGTCACAGTATAAGCATTCCTCATCTATTACCTTTTGTACTTCAAGATGATGATAGTACCATATATTTTACCCAGTAGTAAATTGGTACATTATTTCTAATCTTATTATAAACAACTGTGTCCATTTCTAAGAAAAAGTCTGCTAAGGGTTTGGTGAACTTGAAATAAGAGAGGTGACTTAGCTACATCAATCAAAATCTTAAGTAGCCACGTATGCATTATGTGGTTGCTGCATATTGATTAGACAGATAAATTGTCCCACATAATACAACATATTTTTGTGCATTCATTTACTGTATTATGTCAAATATTGTATTTGTTGAACTTTTTCTTCCTGTCTCAGGGACTGTTTCCAAAATAAGTAAATTATAGTTCTTTGGCTTCACTGTTGCTGTTACTTGATTTATTAGAGTTTATGGCTTTGGATTATGAGAGAATTTTGATGGACTTTTTTTTCTGTTTTGGAATTTAAAAAATAAAATACTTTGGCAATGGTGTTTTGTTGAAGTTTGATACCCTATTACTTTTTTTTCTTCCTGTGTTTCTGCTTTCATTTATCTAATTCTAAAAAGATTTTTGCTTTTGAGATATTTAATATTTTCAAGTGAAACATAAGATGAGAGACTTTGTTGAAAAAAGAAACTTCAGCAATTATTATCCTCTCTGAAATTTTCATTTCATAGCCAGGAAAGTAGGACCACAAGAATGAGGTCAGAAGACTGATTAATTAGTAGCAAAGCCCAGATTTCCTGACTTCAGTTTGGTTTTCCTTTTATAGTTGGCCACAATGTCTCTAGCTATTTACTAGCTACTCTTGATTTTCTTGAGAATAAGTCCTGGAATGAGAAGAACAGTGTGAAATGAAATGAGTGAAAACTCTTTTGAAATTTTAAAGTACGAAAGATTATTGAGAAATACTGAATTACTTGAGGCATGATAGTGCTATTTTATTTCTATCTTGATGAAATGTATTGTTTAGGGCACTGAGAATCACTAATATAGTAATGAAGAAATATTAATAAAAATCACAATGTTGAAATATGAACCCTGATACTTATATTTAACATTTAATAAAATGGTAGAAATCCTGCTAAGTGGCTGATTCTTAAGACTAGAAATATTCTTAGGTGGAAATCTAAGCTTTAGTGCAAAACTGCACAAAAGCAGTATTATCTCATCAAAGTAAAATTTCTTAGTTCATTTACTACCTGAGATAATAAATACTTATAGACTACAGTGAGCTGTCAACTTCTCTTTTGAACTGCTTCTGTCTTCACAGCATTGGGCACAGGAGGACATCTTTTCTACTGCAGCATCTAGCACCTGGGACATCATAGACATGAGAGTTGGATTACTCTTCAGTTTTTTTTTATGATCTAGGTCTTGTTACCTCCTGCCTTGACTATTATAACTTCCATTTATCATCTTAGTCCCGAGTCTCACCTGTAAGTGTTGAAGTGGATAAATGCTTTTTTACTTTTCTGTGTGAAAATGGAACCTTAAGTCTTAGATGAATTTGGCAGTTTTCAAAAAGTGATTCTTTCATGCTTTTGTGCTTGAAGTTAAACTGTATTGTATCAAAAATGGTATTTCTTCCAGGATTTGCTTTATGAGGTGGTGCTCCAGCATAGCAGGTTTTCAATAGATAACTTTCAACCTGACCTCAGAGTTATATTTCTGCTTGCTTACATAATCTTGTTGCAGCTGGTAGACCAATTATACATGAGGTCATTTAAGGTTTACTGGACACACTGGACTCTTATCCAAGCAATTAGGGCCCACAAAGATTTCTGTAAGAATCACAACATTGTGCTTTAAAATGGTGAGTTTTGACATAAAATTCATAGGAGAAGAGATTTTTTTCCTTTAGTTTGTAAATAATTTTGAAGTTTGAAAAATTCATCAGTGTCATAAATGATAGCATGGAAAAACTGATTTTTGTGTAAATATAGATAATATAGAACAATCATTGCAGCTATTTGTTAATTTTAATGAATTAGGGGCAAAAATTACACAAAACTTCACTGGGAAAGTGTTACCTAAGAGTCCCTTACTTAATAGAGTTAGAGCATGGAAAAAATTCAAAGATGCAAGACTGCCACTATTTAAGATCTGCCTTATTTTCAATAGTTGCACTAATTGCGTCTCATTATATAAGAATTTACTTTGAGAAAAGGATTACCTTTGAGATTTCTTTAGATGTATTTTTAAGAATAGAGTCCTTAAAAAGAAGAGTCTCATCAACTTTTAAAGCCCTTGAATGTGTTCTGCAGCATCCTGTAGAGTCTGTACAGCAATCTTTATCCAGTGCCTACTTTTTCTTCTATCTTCTTTTTCCCGGGCACCATATTCAAGAAGGATTCAATATTTTTTATGCATTTTATTATCTTTTTTTGTTTCTCTTTTTGTTTTTAGGGACCAAGTCTCACCTTGTCATCCAGGCTGGAGTGCAGTAGCGATCTTGGCTCACTGCAACCTCTGCCTCCCAGGTTCAAGTGATTCTCCTGCCTCAGCCTCCCGAGAAGCTGGGATTACAGGTGTGTGCTACCAGGGCTGGCAAATTTTTGTATTTTTAGTAGAGTCGGGGTTTCACCATGTTGGCCAAGCTGGTCTCAAACTCCTGACCTCAGGTGATCCACCCACCTCGTCGTCCCAAAGAGCTGGGATTACAGGCATGAGCCAGCATGCCTGGCTGCATTTTATTACTTTTTATTTTCTGCTTAATTATTCTTGTTGCTTTCTGCAACTTTCATTGCAGATGTATAACTTTAAAAATTGTTTTTTTAATTGACAAAAATTGTATATACATTTATGTGTTGCTTAACGGCAGGGTTGTCTTCTGAGAAATGCATCATTAAGTGATTTCGTTGATCACCGTAACATCATGGTGTGTACTTTCCCAAACCTAGTTGTATAGTCCACGGGTCCAGTACTGGTCTGTGGCGTGTTAGGAACAAGGCTGCACAACAGGAGCTGAGGAGCAGGCAAGCAAGCAAAGCTTCATCTTTGCTTGCGTTATTACTACCTGAGATCCACCTCCTGTCAGATCAGTGGTGACATTAGATTCTTTAATATATTTTATAGCACTTTAGGTTCTGGAGTACATGTGCAGAACATGCAGGATTGTTGCATAGGTACCTACATGGCAGTGTGGTTTGCTGCCTCCATCCCCCTGTTATCTATATCTGGCATTTCTCCCCATGTTATCCCTCCCCAACTCCCTACCCCGCACTGTCCCTCCCCTAGTCCCCCCACAACAGATCACAGTGTGTGATGTTCCCTTCCCTGTGTTCATGTGTTCTCATTGTTCAACACCCACCTGTGAGTGAGAACATGTGGTGTTTGATTTTCTGTTCCTGTGTCAGTTTGCTGAGAATGATGGTTTCCAGTTTCATCCATGTCCCTACAAAGGACAGGAACTCATTACTTTTTATGGCTGCATAGTATTCCATGGTGTATATGTGCCACATTTTCCTTGCCACATCTATCATCGATGGGCATTTGGGTTGGTTCCAGGTCTTTGCTATTGTAAACAGTGCTGCAATGAACATAGGTGTGCATGTGTCTTTATAATAGAATGATTTATAATCCTTTGGATATATACCCAGTAATGGGATTGCTGAGTCAAATGGAATTTCTATTTCTACGTCCTTGAGGAATTGCCACACTGTCTTCTACAATTGTTGAACTAATTTACACTCCCACCAACAGCGTAAAAGTATTTCTATTTCTCCACATCCTCTCCAGCATAGTGGTTGCCATTCTAACTGGTGTGAGATGGTATCTCAGTGTGGTTTTGATTTGCATTTCTCAATGACCAGTGATGATGAGCATTTTTTCATATGTTTGTTGGCCTAATACAGGTCTTGTTTTGAAAAGTGTCTATTGATGTCCTTCGCCCACTTTTGAATGTGGTTTTTTTTTTTCTTTTTTTCTTGTAAATCTGTTTTAGTTCTTTGTAGATTCTGGATATTAGCCCTTTGTCAGATGGGTAGCTTGCAAAAATTCTTTCCCATTCTGTTGGTTGCCGGTTCACTCTAATGATTGTTTCTTTTCCTGTACAGAAGCTCTGGAGTTTAATTAGGTCCCATTTGTCTATTTTGGCTTTTATTGCCATTGCTTTTGGTGTTTCAGTCATGAAGTCTTTGCCTATGCCTATGTCCTGAATGGTTTTGCCTAGGTTTTCTTCTAGGGTTTTTATGGTGTTAGGTCTTATGTTTAAGTCTTTAATCCATCTGGAGTTAATTTTAGTGTAAGGTGTCAGGAAGAGGTCCAGTTTCTGCTTTCTGCACATGGCTAGCCAGTTTTCCCAACACCATTTATTAAACAGGGAATCCTTTCCCTATTGCTTGTTTTTGTCAGGTTTGTCAAAGATCAGATGGTTGTAGGTGTGTGGCATTGCCTCCGAGGCCTCTGTTCTGTTCCATTGGTCTATATCTCTATTTTGGTACCAGTACATGCTGTTTTGATTACTGTAGCCTTGTAGTATAGTTTGAAGTCAGGTAGCGTGATACCTCCAGATTTATTCTTTTTGCTTAGAATTGTCTTGGCTCTGTGGGCTCTCTTTTGGTTCCATATGAAATTTAAAGCAATTTTTTCCAGTTTTGTGAAGAGGGTCATAGGTAGCTTGATGGGGATAGTGTTGAATCTATAAATTACTTTGGTCAGTATGGCCGTTTTCACGATATTGATTCTTCCTAACCATGAGCATAGAACGTTTTTCCATCTATTTGTGTCCTCTCTTATGACATTAGATTCTTAAAAGAGGACAAACCCTACTGGGAACTGTGCATGCAGTGGATCTAGGTTGCGAGCTCGTTATGAGAACCTAATGGCTGATGATCTGTCACTGTCTCCCATCACCCTTAGATGGGACTGTCTAGTTGCAAGCAAACAAGCTCAAGGCTCCCACTGATTCTACATTATAGTGACTTGTATAATTATTTAATTATATATTACAATGTAATAAGAGAAATAAAGTGCACAATAAATATAATGCATTTGAGTCATCCTGAAACCATCCCCCTCCCCCGAGTCTATGGAAAAATGATCTTCCCTGGTGCCAAAACGGGGACTTCTAGTATAGCCTATTAAACACCTAGGCTATATGATATAGCCTATTGTTCCCAAGGTAAAACCTATACAGCATGTTACTGTACTGAATATTATAGACAGTTGTAACACAGTTGTTACACAATGGTAGGTGTTTGTGTATGGAAACATAGAAAAGGTAATGCATTAACTACAGTGTTACAGCACTAGGACATCACTAGGTGATAGGAATTTTTCAATTCCAGTATAATCTTATGGAACCATCGTCTAATATGCAGTCCATCATTGTCTGAAATGTCATGCATTGCATGACTGTATTTATGGTATATAACATGTTTTGATATATGTATATGTTATGGAATGGCTAAATCAATCTAATTAACAAATCTGTTACCTCATATACTTAACTTTTTTGTGGTGAGAACATTTAAAGTCTATTCTCTTAGCTATTTTCAAGTATACAATACGTTGTTAATAACTATAGTTACCATATTGTACAATAGATCTTCTGAAGTTATTTCTCCTAACTGAAATTTTGTATCCTTTAACCAACATCCCCCAATGCCCTCTACTGCTAGCTGCATCTCTGCCAGGTTTTGGTATCAGGATGAAGTTGGTCTCATAAAATGATTTAGGGAGGATTCCCTCTTTTTTGTATTATTTGGAATAGTTTCAGAAGGAATGGTATCAGGTCCTCTTTGTACCTCTGGTAGAATTCAGCTGTGAACCTGCCTGGTCCTGGACTCTTTTTGGTTGGTAGGCTATTAATTACTCCCTTAATTTCAGACCTTGTTATTGGTCTATTCAGGGATTCGACTTCTTCCTGCTTTAGTCTTGAGAGGGTATAAGTATCTAGGAATTTATCCATTTCTTTTAGATTTTCTGTTTTATTTGCGTAGAGGTGTTTATAGTATTCTCAGATGATACTTTGTATTTTTGTGAGATTGGTGGTGATATTGCCATTATGATTTTTTATTGTATCTATTTTATTCTTCTCTCTTTTCTTCTTTATTAGTCTGGCTAGCTGTCTATCTATTTCATTGATCTCAAAAAATCAGCTCCTGGATTCACTGATTTTTTGAAGGGTTTTTTTTGTGTCTCTATCTCTTTCATTTCTGCTCTGATCTTAGTTATTTCTTGTCTTCTGCTGAATTTTGAATTTGTCTGTTCTCTAGTTCTATTAATTTTGACATTAGGGTGTTGATTTTTAGATCTTTCCTGCTTTCTCTTTTGGGCATTTAGTGCTATAAATTTCCCTCCAGACACTGCTTTAAATGTGTCCCGGAGATTCTGGTACATTGTGTCTTCATTCTCATTGGTTTCAAAGAACATCTTTATTTCTGACTTCATTTCATTATTTATGCAGTTGTTATTCAGGAACAGGTTGTTCAGTTTCCATGTAGTTGTGCGGTTTTGAGTGAGTTTCTTAATCCTGAGTTCTAATTTGATTGCACTGTGGTCTGAGAGATTGTTTGTTATGATTTCCATTCTTTTGCATTTGCTGAGGAGTGTTTTACTTCCAATTTGGTGGTCAATTTTAGAATAGGTATGATGTGGTACTGAGAATGTATATTCTGTTGATTTGGGGTGGAGGATTCTGTAGATGTCTAGTAGGTCCAGTTGGTCTAGAGCTGAGTTCAAGTCTTGGATATCCTTGTTAATTTTCTGTTTTGTTGATCTGTCTAATATTGACTGTGGGGTGTTAAAGTCTCCCACCATTATTGTGTGGGAGCCTAAGTCTTTTTGTAGGTCATTAAGAACTTGCTTTATGAATTTCGTTGCTCCTGCATTGGGTGCATACATATTTAGGATAGTTAGCCCTTCTTGTTGCATTGATCCTTTTACCATTATGTAATGCCCCTCTTTGTCTCTTTTGATCTTTGATGGTTTAAAGTCTGTTTTATCAGAGAGTAGGATTGCACCCCCTGCTTTTTTTGCTTTTCATTTGCTTGGTAAATCTTCCTCCATCCCTTTATTTTGAGCCTATGTGTGACTTTGCACATGAGATGGGCCTTCTGAATATAGCACACCAATGGGTCTTGACTCTTTATCCAATTTGCCAGTCTGTGTCTTTTAATTGGGGCATTTAGCCCATTTACATTTAAGGTTAATGTTGTTATGTGTGAATTTGATCCTGCCATTATGATGCTAGCTGATCATTTTTCCTACTAGTTGATGTAGTTTCTTCCTAGAGTCGATGGTTCTTTACAATTTGGTATGTTTTTGCAGTGGCTGGTACCAGTTGTTCCTTTCCATGTTTAGTGCTTCCTTCAGGAGCTCTCGTAAAGTAGGCCTGGTGGTGACAAAATCTCTCAGCAGTTGCTTATCTGTAAAGGATTTTATTTCTTTTTCACTTATGAAGCATGTGTTACATTTGTAATGCTTAAAATAGCTAATAAAAACCTCATGTTTAAAATGCAACTTTTATTAAAATAAAGAATGCATCTATTATAAGTTCTAACTGCTTTTTCTATGACCTGACCTATAAAAATAAATTTATGCTTTATGTTTAAGAAATTTGGAATCATTTTATAGGACCTGAAAATTCTTTGTTCTTTTGAAATGTGCTCATAACCAAAGGTCATTCCTTGGTTTTATATTATGTTTGTGGTTGTCATTGTCATGAATATGACTAGCTATACCAAGGCTAACAAAGACGCCTTCAGCAAATTATAATTTAGCAATGCCTAATACATAAGCACTCTAGGAGGCTGAGTTGCAAGTTGAACTTTGGATATTAAATTGTGATCTGTTGACCAGTCACATATCCTGAAGTATGTCCCCCATCATATTGTTCCTTTCTCTGTGTGTCAGTTCTTTACTTCTAGTATGGCTATTATTACTTTGCAGTATGGTTTTTCAAAACATAAGAAGTATAACTTTTTTTTCCTATTATAAATATAAAACAATCAACACAAAAAGTTGGAAAATGTTGAAAAACACAAAAGATAAAACCAAAATTGTCCATAAGCTTAAATATAGACGCTGTTAGTATTTTAGTGTATGTAATTCTAATTTTCAAAAACTGTATTATTAGGTATAATTGACATGCAATAAACTGTACATATTTAGAATGTATAATTTGGTAAGTTTTTACATATGCATATAACCAGAAAACATCACTATAATCAGAATACTGTCAAGTAAATTTATCTCCCCAAAAAGCTTACTTGTGCCTCTTTATAATGTCTCCTGGTTCCTCTATTGCCTAGAAATCATTAATTTGCTTTATAGATTTATTTGAATTTTCTAGAATTTTATATAAATGGGGTCATACAACATACATACTTTTTTTGTTTAGCTTTTATCACTTAGCATAATTATTTTGAAATATTTTCATGTACATGTCTCAATAGTTTTTTTTCTTTTGAGAAGTATTCTATTGTATGGATATATTATAATTTGTTTCTATATCCACCTGTTGGTAGACTTTTGGGTTGTTATAGGCTGTTAGAAATAAAGCTGCTCTCAGCATTCATGTACAAGTATTTTTTTTTTTCCTTGTGCAAGTCTTTGTATGGATGTAGGATTTCTTTTTTCTTGTGTAAATACCTAGGAGTAGAATGGCTATATCACATGGTAGATTTTTAACTTTTAAGAAACTGTTATTCTGTTTTCCACAGTGTTTGTATAATTTTACTTTCTAGCAGCAGTGTATCAGAGTTCCAGTTCCTCCACATCCTTGCCAGCTCTTGGTGTGGTCAGACTTTTGAATTTTAATCATTGAAATAGTTATGTAATGGTATTTCACAATGATTTTAAATTGCATTTCTTAGTGACTAAGGATATTAGGCATCTATTTGTGTGTTTATTTATTATCTCTATATCTTTGGTAAAATGTCTGCTCAAATCTTTGCCTACATTTTGGGTGGAGGTGTCTGTGTGTGTGGGGGGGGGCATTTTTTTTTTTTGAGTTGCTTTTTCTCTATATATTCTGGATGTAAGAACTTTATCAGATGTAAGGTTTGCAAATATTTTATTCTAGTCCATGGCTTTTCTTTTTATTCTCTTAAGAGTATTCTCTGAAGAGCAGGAGTTTTAAATTTTAATGAAGTCCAACTTATCAAGTTTTTACTTTTATGGATTGTGCTTTTGGTGTCACCTAAGAAATCCTAAAAAATCTTTGTCTAACTGAGGTTCACAAAGACTTTTTTCTTTTTTTTTTTTCTAGATGTTTTTGTAGTTGTGGATTTTATATTTGTGTCTGTAATCCTTTCTTGAGTTAATTTTTGTATGTGGCATAAGGTATGGGTCAAAATTTATTTTTTGTGTATGGATATCCAGTAATTCCAGCTCCATTTGCTGACAGTACTATCCTTTCTTCATTGAATTGCCTCTGTAGTTATGTCAGAAGTCTGATGTCTATGTATATTGTGAGTCTGTTTCTAGACTCTGTTCTGTTCCATTGATCTATTTCTCTCTTCACATCAGCACCTTACTATTTTGACTACTGTAGCTTTACAGTTAGTCTTGAAATCAGATAATGTTAGTTCTCTGTCTTTGTTCTTTTACAAAGTTGTTTTGGTTATTCTAGGTTTTTTTGCATCTATTTGTGATTTTGTAACCAACTCATCCATTTATAAAACAACAACAAAAAAGCCTGCTGGGATTTTTAATGGGGATTGCATTAAATCTGTAGATCGTTTTGGAGATAATTGATATCTTAATATTATTGAAACTTCCAACTCATGAACAAGAATATTTCTCTATTTAGATCTTCAGTTTCTTTCAACAATATTGTATAGTTTTCAGTGTACAGGAATTGCATATGTTTTGTCAGCCTTATCCTTTGAGTATTTCGTACTTTTTGATGTTTTGTAAATGGTATTGTCTTTTTAACTTAAACATAGAAGTACAATTGATTTTTGTATATTGATTTTAAATCTCGAAGCCTTGGTAAACTCACTTATCTGTTCTTGTTTTTGTAGATTGCATCACATTTTTAAATATAAACAATCATGTCTATAAATAAAGACAGCTCTACTTTTTCCTTTTCAACCTAGGTGCTTCTGATTTCCTTTATGTGTTTACCTTATTGCACTTGCTAAAATCTCTTTAATATGTAATTTATTATGTAAAACATTAAAATATGTTGAATAAAAATTACGAGAGAGAATATCTTATTCCAGATGTTGGGGGAAAGGATTTAGTCTTTCATTTTTAAAGTAGGTTAGGTAAAAGTTTTTCATAGATGTTCTTTATCAAGTTAAGGAAACTTCTTTCTGTTCATTGTTTGCTTACAGTTTAATCTGGAAGAGATGTTGGATGTCGTCAAGTGCTTTTTCCATGTCCTTTGGTATGATCTTGTATTTTCTTTTTTACCTTTTTCTTTCTTTCCTTTTTTTCATTTATTTATGTGGTGAATTATATGGATTGATTTTCAGATGTTAAACTAACTTTTCATCTTCTCATTCCTGAGATAAGTCCCACTTGGTAACAATGTGCAAGTCTTTTTATATATTATTGGACTCAGTGTGTGAACATTTTGTTTAGGGTTTGTACATCTATATGAGGGATACTGATCTGCAGCTTTCCTTACTTGTCATGTGTTTGTCAGATTTTGATATAAGGGTAATACTGACCTCACAGAATGAATTGGGAAGAATTTCCTCCTCTTCAGTTTTCTGATGAATTTGTATAAAATGGATATTTTTTCTTAAATGTTTGGTAGACTTCATCAGTGAAGCCATCTTGGCCCAGAGTTTTCTTTGTGGGGAGGTTATTAACTGTAAAGTCATTTTTTTTCATAAATACAGTTATTCAGGTTATCCCTAATTGTGTCAACTAAAAAAGGAGCTGACTCTTTTAAAGACTTTCTCCATTTCTTCTAAGTTGTGGAATATATTGGCATAAAGTGTTTGTTTGTTTTTTTTTTTGACATATCTATTTATTATCCTTTTAATATCTGAAGTATCTGTGCTTTCTGTCTGTCTCTCTCACATTCATGATGTTGACAGATTATGTCTTCTCTCTCTTAATAGTCTGACCAGAGATTTGTCAATGTTATTGTTAATCTCAAAGAACAAGTTTTTGGTTTCATTCATTTTTGTGTTTTTGTTTTCTATCACATTGATTTTTAAGCTATGATGAATATTATTTTCTTTTTTTGGGTCTCATTCTCTCTTCTTTTTCTAATTTCTTAAGTCAGAAGCTGAAGCCATTAATTGGAAACACTTCAGTTTTCTCAGGGTAGGCAATTAGTACTTTAACATTTTTCCTAAGTATAGCTTTAGTGGAATGCTAAAATTTTTGATACATTGTCTTTACTTTCATTCAGTTCAAAAAATTTTGTAATTTCCCTTTTAATTTCTTCTTTGGCCATGTGTTAGTCTTTTAAAAAAATTTTGTATATTTAACATCTAACATGATGTTATGGGATATATATAGGTAGTAAAATGGTTACTATAGTGAAGCAAATTAACATATCCATCATCTCACATAGTTACCCATGGTTTTTTTTTTTTTTTGGTATGGCAAAAGCAGCTAAAAGCTACTCATTTAGCAGGAATTTCAGTACAATTTCACAGTATAATTTTATTACTTATAGTCCTCATGTTGTACGTTAGCTTTCTAGACTTGGTCATCTTACGTATCTGCTACTTAAATACTCTGACCTATATCTCCCCATTTTCTATCCACCCCTACCCCAGTAACCAATGTTTTATTCTATATCTCTGTGTTTTTGACTCTCCCAAAACCCTGCCACTCCAACTAGATTCCACATGTAAGTGAGCTCATGTAGGATTTTTTTTTTTTAACCTCTGGGTCTGGTTTATTTTTCTTAGCATAACGTCCTCCAACTTCATCCCTGTTGTGGCAAGTGGTAAGATTTCCTTCTTTTTAAAGGCTGAATAATAAATATTCTATTGTATACATATACAAACTGACTATCCCTTATCTGAAATGCTTGGGACCAGAGTTATTTTGGATTTCAGATTTTTAAACAGTTTTGAATATTTGCTCATACATAATGAGACAGTGTGAGAATGGGACCCAACTTTAAACATGAAGTCCATTTGTGTTTAATGTATACCTTATATATATATATATCTGGATATTGAGTAAATTGTGTGTTGAATGCCTGCTTTTTGACTGTGACCTATCACATGAAGTCAAATGTGTGGAATTTTTCACTTGGGGTATCATGTTGACACCAGAAAATTTCAGATTTTAGAGTATTTCAAATTTCTGATTTTTTGATTAGGTCTGCTCAACCTGTACCACGGTTTCTTTATTCGTTTATGCATCGACATTTCAGTTGTTTCTGTATTTTGGCTATAGTGAATAATGCTTCAATGAACATGGAATACAGATATCTTTATGAGGTGATGATTTTGTTTCCTTTGGGTATAACAGAATTTCTGAGTAGTACAGTAGTTTTAGTGTTAATTTATTTAGAAACCACCACACTGTTTTCCATATGGCTATACCAATTTACATTTCTACCACAGTGTGCACACTTTTCTCCACACTCTAGCCAACATTTATCTTTTGACTTTTTGATAATAGCCATGCTAACAAGTGTGAGGTGGTATCTCATTGTTGTTTTGATTTGTCTTTCCTTGACTCCCTGATTTAATGATGTTGAGCCCCTTTTCGTATACCTGCTAGCCATTTTTATATCTTCTTTGGAGAATTCAAATCCTTTGCTCATTTTTAATTTGGATTGTTTTTCTACTATTGAGTTATATGAATTCTTTATAAATTCTGTATATTAGTCCCTCACCAGATATATGGATTGCAAATGTTTTTTTCCTAATCGATGTTACCTTTTTGTTTTGTTGATTGTTTTCTATACTGTGCAAAATATTTTTAATGTAGTTTCATTTATTTGTTTTTGCTCTTGTAGCTTGAGCTTTTGGTTGAGATATCAAAAAAAAAAAAAAAAAAAAAAAAAAATCATTGCCAAGGCCAATATCCAGGAGCTTTTTCCTGGGAATTTTATTTCTTAGGTCTTACATTTAGGGTTGATTTTTGTATATGGTGTGAGATTCTTTTGCATGTAGAAATCTAGTTTTCTCAGCATCATTTATTGAAGAGACTATCCTTTTCCCATTGTGTCCTTGATGCCCTTGTCAAAAATTGGTTGACTGTATATGTTTGAATTTATTTCTAGGCTCTATATTCTGTTATACTGGTCTATGTGTCTGTTTTTTTTTTTTTTTTTTTTTTTTTTTTTTTTTTTTTTTTTTGGCTGTATCATCGCTTTTTAAAAACTGATGCAAACTAGTTGCACATATTTCCGGGGTATGTGTGTTATTTTGAAACACATATAATTTGTAATACAGGACCGAGTACAGTAATCCCAGTATGTTGGGAGGTCAAGGCAGGAGGATTATTTGAGCCAAGGAGTTCAAGATCAGCCATGGCAACATAGTGAGGCCCAGTCTATACAAAAAAATTAATTAGCCAGATGTGGTGGCACACAACTGTAGCCCCAGCTACTTGGGAGGCTGAGGTGGGAGGATTGCTTAAGCCTGGGAGGTTGAGACTGCAGTAACCCATGATTGTGCCACTTCACTCCAGCCTGAGTGACAGAGCAAGACCTTATCTTTAAAAAAAAAAAATTGTAGGATTCGCCAAGATGGCCGCTTAGGAGCAGCTCAGGATTGCGGCTCCCAGTGAGGGTGCAGAGGGTGAGTGGACACCGCATTTCCAGACGGATTTTTATTACCCCCAGACCAGGAGATCCCCAGGCGGGGCAGCCCCACGGGTCGCCAGTGCCGCTGTTTCGGTCGGCGCGGCTTTTTCGGCCGGTGCGGCTGTTTGGGCCGGCGCGGCTGCTTTGCCGGCGCCCCGGCACGGCGGTTCTCCGCACAAAATCCACTGGTCTGTTGCCTTTTTAACTGGCGAGTGGAGCTACGGGAAGGCGGATTAAAAAGGGGACTGAATCAGGGAGCCAGCCCAGGAGATTCCCAGGCAAAAAAGCGCTACGAATCTCAGCGCCGGTGTCTCAGCCTGCGCAGTGTGTCCCCGCAGGGGAAATCACACAGATCCCGGCGCCTTTTCAACAGGCGACTGGAACACCTGGGAGTCGACCATTCAACTAAAAAAAGGCTCTGAGACAGCGAGCCAGGTGATCAGGCTCGGCTAAAACAGCCATTGGAAACGCTCTTGGTTAAGAGTTTCGCAGCAGGCACAGCTGAACCCGGGACGGTCCAGTTCTGTGGGGGAGGGGTGTCCGCCATTACCGGGGCACTCCACCACTACAGAGGAAGTCCGCCATTGCGGAGGCAGCCTGCTGTTGCCAAGGCAACCCGCCATTACGGAGGCGGGCCACTATTGCCGAGGCAGATCTAATTACACCCATATAAACAGGACTGCAGGGAAGCTCACACGGCAGCTGGGCGGAGCCCACAGCAGCTCAGCAAAGCCTCTGCAGGCAGACAGGGACTGAGCTGCCTCCTTGCTGGGCAGGGCAGCCCTGAAAAGGAAAAAAAGGCAGCAGCACACCGGAAACTCATAAATAAAGCCCTAACTCCCCGAGGCAGAACACTTGGGGGGAAAAAAAGGGGTATATGAGTTCTGCTGCAGCAGACTTAAACGTACCTGCCCAGCAGCTCTGAATGGACAACGGAGCTCACAACTCAGCACTTGAGCTCCTATAAAGGACTGACTGTCTCCTCAAGCAGCTCCCTGACCCCCGTATATCCAGAGTCACCTCATAAAGGAGAGATCAGACTGACATTTGGCGGGCATCCTTCTGGGACACAGATAGCAGAAGAAGAAACTGGTAGCAACCTTTCCTGTTCTGCAGCTGCTGCAGGTGATCCCCAGAAAACAGGGCCTGGAGTGGACCTCAGCAGTCCTACAGCAAAGAGGCCAGACTGTTAGAAGGAAAACTAAGAAAAAGAAATAACTTCATCATCAACAAACTAGATGTCCACTCAGAGGCCCAGCCTGAAAGTCAGCAACTATAGAGACGACAGGAGGATAAATACACAAAGATGGGAAGAAACCAGCGCAAAAAGGATGAAAACACCCGAAACCAGAACACCTCTCTTCCAACAAGGGATCACAACTCCTCCCCAGCAAGGGAACAAGGCTGGACGGAGATGGAGTGTGATGAAATGACTGAATCAGGCTTCAGAAGGTGGGTAATAAGAAACTTCTGTGAACTAAAAGAACATGTTCTAACCCAATGCAAAGAAACTAAGAACCTTGAAAAAAGATTTGAAGAAATGCTAACGAGAATGGACAAC
>PVKP010017457.1:0-46128 GCA_004027715.1 Plecturocebus donacophilus
TTTGGAAAGAGAGCCTTGATCCAGGAATCCAGAGCTAAACCAATAGAAATGCTAAGTATGTAACTATCTAGTAACTACATTAGAAATAAATGAAGCCCATGAAATTACTTTCAAAAATATATTTTATTTAACTCAACATACCCACAACATCATTTCAATATATAACCAACATAAAAATGTATCAATGAGATGTTTTACATCCTTTTTCTTCTCTTTGAAACCTGTGTCTATTTTACTTACAGCGGCATCTGACTTTGGACTAGCCACACGTCAAGTGTTCAGTAGTCACTGGGTAGCTTATGCCCACTGCACTGGACAGTGTAGGTCTAGAGACTTGAATTTGAGTTCCTGTCCTGTTTCTTTCCAGCTTTGTGACCCTGAGAAAATGATTTCTTTGGAGACTTAATGTCTCCATCTGTATAATGCTATTGATAGCCCACCGCATAGCAGTTGTTTCAGTTAGTACCTAGCAAGTGTGGGTGCCTAAGGGAACAAATCGGTGCTTTTGAACTGGCTTGTACACTGTGATGTGTTGCAGCTGATTCGTGCCATTTCAAAAGAGCCAATTGTTAACTATTTAGGAATTTTGCAAATTGGTGTTAAACCACAGGTCTCTTGAACTCAGCCACGGAGAGAGTACATTTACTCCATGGAAATCAGCAAACAAGTCATCCCCTGCCCCTCCAGAGAGCTGATTGTTAAAGACTGACGGCCACACCACGAACTTGCGTATGTTTGCGTGGGATTGCAGGGGTGAGTGTGGACCAGGGGGCTTCCCTGGCTGGCTTTCCCTCACTGGGGCCTTGTGGTTTCCCTTTAGGTGTCCCCGTCTTGTGGCAGCCCCTTCCAATTATTTTCTCCCACTTTGAGAGGACTTCAGAAATGAAGGGAAGCTCGGACGGTTCTCATCGTGCTACCCTAAGCCCTGTTATCTGGCTTCCTGGAATGCCAGAAATTCTGTGGGGGCATTTCCCAAATCAGTGCATGAAAAGCAAAACCAACATTGGGTCACTCGGAAAACATTGCTGGAAAATGCAGGCATCGAAAAGGTTTGGGGCTTGAAATTTCCAGATCTCTGCCTCCCTACTTTGACTAGAGGTGACAGCCTTCAGTGTGTCCTTTGCTCTTAAAACCAGCCCCAGCCACCAGGGCCAGCCTGGAGGTGGAGTTCTCTAAGACGCCAGCTCAGCCCACAGAGGTCGTCCCTGCTTTCCCTGCCCTACCCTGCTCCCGACCTACCTCTGTTGACCTGCTCTCCAGGCTCCAGAGCTTTTTCCCTACCCAAAAGATGTTGCCTCGATGGTTCTTACCCATAGGCACCTGCACAGGTGATGATCTCCCACAGGCACCTCCATCTCCTGCCTTGTTCCCCCTCCTCCCACTCCCCCGACCCAGGGCTCCAGCCCTAACCTTGGCCATTGACTAGATGGGACAGGGAGACCTCAAAGGAGCTGAAGAGCTTTTCCTTAAATGTTCCTGGGATGTTTAAATACCTCAATATTAATAGAGTCGTTTTAAGTGGAAGAAAATGCCAAAATTAGAGCTGGTCAAAATGCTGCAAAGCACTCCATGCCAAACTCAGAAACCGACAGAGAGGATAGATGCTCCTTAGCAACGCTCTGGCCAATTAATTCAACTACCGCTATTCTCCCGCAGCAATAAGCTCCCCAGAGTCTCTCCCTTGCCCCCGCTCCTTAAGAAAGATAATTAACATCTGAGCAGAGGTCTCTGAATGACATTCTGTCAGTGCTTCTGTGTAGTTCAGTACCATTTCTGACAATGACTTACAAAATGGAAATAATGTTTTAAATGTAAATTTCTTAATTATAGAAGTAAAGTTTCATTTAAGAAGAATTTTTAAATAGAGAATAGAAAATAAAAAACACTCGTAATCCCCCCACCCTAACACAACCACGGCCATCATATCTGTGCTTTTCCTGTCATCCGTGTCCCTATAAATATGTTTTATTCTAACGTCGTGATGTTTGTCTTGGCCTGGTTTCCCCAGAATGCAGTCTGAGACAAAGGTTTCCATGCAAGTATTTTATTCAGGAATGTGATTCCACGGAGCAAAACCAAAGGGTGAGGGAGCAGAGCAGACAAGGCTGAATCAGGGAACTGGCCACAGCTGAGTGCAACTCAGAACCAGCTGAGGAGCCATATCAACGAGGGGGAAAGAAAGAAAGAAGCATTTTTCCATTGCTTCTCAGCCCCCATTGGTCAAAGGCTTTCCCCAAGGGGTGTTAACTATGCCACACTTCTGGACTGCCCTTGCGTCAGTGCTGAGTGGATTTCCTCTAAGTCCAGGCAATCGTGTCAACGGAGAAGCCCCAAGGTGAGAGGCTGGAGAAATGGGGCATGTGTCAGGGTGCACCTGTGAGAAGCTGATGCAGTTGACCCAGAACTGTTTACTCCGGCAGTGGCTAGCCTGAGAGACAGCTGGGGCCAAGAGGCCCCGAAGAGGTGTCCAACACGGTCTTTGGGATGCACATGTAACTTTATTACTGGCTTTTTCACTGAACATTATATATTTTCATATTGATCAATATTTGTCATAATGTTTAATGGTTGCTTGCTAATTTTCTAAGTAAATGGAAAGAGGCGCATTTTGAATATGACTAATTTCTACACGTTGTGTCATTTACAAAGCAGTGACAAGTCGGCCCACTGAGATGACCTGTGAAGGGTCACTTTATACCTTTGTGGCATGTAAGAAATTGCCATTCCTCGACCCAAATCGGGAGTGGGGGGACATTAATCTCAGTGCTAAGCATTTCTGCTTCTATTTTGGCTATCTTTGGAACACAGATATCTTTGGAACATGTTGATGATTGGAAGTCAGGGAATGGAAAAACCTTACTGATTTCAGCGTTCTAAAGAACATCTATCCCTTTTCCTTCTCCCCAGTGGCAACATTGAGCAGATTTTTAGAGAATTCTGGATAAAGACAGGTTTAGGACTGCCTTCTTCACTTCTCATCCATTCAACAAGTATTTATTGAGTACCTGCTGTATGTCAAGTATGGCACTGGGCACTGGAGACCCAGAAATAAAGGACCATCTCTGTCCTCAGGCCATCTGATGGATGCAGGCATGTAAACAATCAATATTGTCATGACAATGCTATAATAGGAAGCACAGGACACAGGCAGGAAGGAGGTGGTGTGACAGTTATTCATCTAATGGTTGTATCATTAATGTATTGCACACAATAAATTACCCTAAAACATAGCTACCAAAAACAACAATAAATATTATCCCCCATGGTTTTGGTGGGTCCAGAGTTTAAGAACACCTTAGCTAGGTAGTTCTGACTCAGGGTTCTTCATGATATTGAATCAAGATGCCCGCCAGAGCCGCAGCCATCTGAAGGTTTGACTGGAACTCAAGGATCTGCTCCAAAATGGCTCCCTCACATGGTGGTTAGCAGGAGGTTGCAGCTTCTCACCATGTAAAACTGAACTGCTTGAGTGTCCTTTTGACATGGCAGCTAGCTGCTCCAGAGCAGGTGACCCTTGAAAAGGAGGTTGACATAGCCTCAGTAATCATACACCTCACTTCCACCATCTTACATTAGTCTGGCAGGATGCTATTCAGTGCAAGTGGAAATCACTGGGGCCCATCTTGGAGGCTAGTTACCACTATGGTTGATGGATTCCTTCAATTGCCATTTATTGATCACCTGCCTGGAGCATGGCATTCATTCAGGACTGAGGATACCAGCATTGTCCAGAGTAATGGAGTTCATTAACCAAGTCTTTGTTCAGTTTTGTATCTCCAGTGCCTGGAACACAGAAAGCCTCAATAAATGCTTATTTATTTGACAAAAGGAAGTAAAATGCAATGGTTAGGAGCTGGGTCTCTGGAGCCGGTCTGCCTAAGTTCAACTCAAGTCTCCTCCTTTGCACACTGATTCTTTCCCAATAAATCTTGTTTAACCAACGTTGGTTTATGTTGCTTGCAATCAAGAACTCTAATTGATACACTCTTATTTTCTCTGCTAACGTACTTTTACTAGTCCAGGATCCAACCCAGGACTCCACATTGCATTTATTTTCTTGTGTCCTTAGCCTCCTTTAGCCTGATACAACTCCTCAGTCTTGCCTTGTCTCTTATGGCCTTGCCACTTCTGACGAATGCTAATCGGGTATTTTGTAAAATGTCCCTCGTGAGGAGCCATATGAAGACCTTCCATGAGTGGGGAGAGAAAGAAGCACTTTTCTGTTGATCCCTTTAGGGATTGTCTGAGGTTTTGTCATAATTAGACTGAGGTAATGCATTTTGTATAAGATCACAACAGAAGTGCTATTGTGAATCGTATTAGAGACACGTGGTAGCAGCATGTCTTAGTACTGGTGATGTTGACTTTGTTAATTTGGCTAAGGTGGTGTCTGCTCCGTTTCTGTTTTTCCCTTTGTAATTAATAATTATCTTGTGGGAAGATACTTCCAGACTATGCAAATATCCTGTTTCTCATCACTCTTTTTCCCACTAATTTTAGTATCCATTGATAGTTTCTGACAACAGTTATTACCGTGCTATTTGCCTAATGCTGATTTCCTACCTCCATCATCCCATCTACATTTTAAATTGAAATCCTACTGTAAAGAAGAGCTTATCCCTTCTTGTTGTGTATTTGTTCAAATATTTATTTCTATCGATATGGACTCATGGATATTTATTTTGTAGATTATAATCCATTCCTATCATTATTTGTTGCCCACATTAGCTCAGGTTTGGCTGTTGGGAATTCTCTCAAGTTGGATGCTGTGTGTATGGTAGTATTTTTAAAGTATCTTCATTTTTGCTGGGCATGATGACTCATGACTATAATCCCAACATTTTGGGAGCCCAAGGCAGAAAGTTTACTTGACAACAAGAGTTCAAGCCAAAAATTAATTTTTTAAAAATGAGCTGGATGTGGTGGCATGTGCCCGTAGTCTTGGCTGCTTGGGAGGTGGAGGCAGGAGGATCATTTGAGCCTCGGAGTTTGAGGTGACGACGAACTGTGATCACACCACTACACTCCAGCCTGGATGACAGAGCAAGACCCTGTCTCTAAAAGAAAAAACTATATGCTTATTTTTATCATAAAAGCAATATATGCTTGGATAAATGGGACATAGGACCACTCTACTATTTTTGCAACTTCCGGTAAATCTATAGTTATTTCTAAAGGAAAGTAATAAAGCAATATATGCTTATTGTTAAAAAATTTCAGGAAATTTACATGGCAGGGTGCAGAGACGCATGCCTGTAATCCCAGCCCTTTGGGAGGCTGAAGTAAGAGGATCCCTTGAGCCTAGGAGTTTAGGATTAGCGTGGGCTGCATAGGGAGACCCCGTCTCTTAAAAAAAAAAAAAAACCTTAATTAGTCAGGCACAGTAGCAGGTGTTTGTGGTCCCAGCTATTTGGGAGGCTTAGGTGGGAAGATTGTCTGAGCTTGTGAAGTTGAGGCTACAGTGAGCTGTGATTGCACCACTGCACTCCAGCCTGGGCAATAGAGTGAGATCCTGTTTAAAAAAAAATGTTTTTTCAGGAAATAAAGAAAAGTACAAAAAAAAAATCTCATCTCTTAGACATAATGTGTGTCTGTATTCTGATGTTTTTCTCTCTATACTATTTTCCTATCATTTAAATTGCCAACATAACTTTATTGTGGCAACTCACCACCAACATTCGAGTTTTGTAATGGAGAGAATATGGGCCAGAAAAACAGAGATTAATAAAACCATTAACATCACCAGCTCTGATTTGCATGTGTCCACCCCCTACCCTTGAGTTCTCCCAGTGCTTGGCCTCATCTGTTCCCTCCCTCAGCCATGTTAGGGAGGGTGCTGTGGGCAGTGCTGGTCAGTGGGGGTATTGGGAGGGTCTTCATCTATTGTATCAGGGAGAAGAAAGCATTAAGGTCATCAGAAACAGAAGGAATTCTCCTACTAAATTCAGGAGAATATATACAGATCAGGCTGACTTAGCAGAGGGAGAGAGAGATTATTAGAGGGAGAGAAGAGAGGAGAGAGGAGAAAATCAGAAAATGTTAAATTCTTGCTAACAAAAAACAGAGGGCAGCCAAGAACCCTGTGGGTGTTTAACCAAACAGCGTTAAGTTTCAGTCAAGGATGGACTTCTCATCTCCACTCTGGGTTGCCCCGACAACCTACTCCTTCTGGAATTGACAATATAGTGAGAAAGAAGGAAGTAACCACTCATAAGTCTAATTTATATCCTGGCATTAACAGGACTCTAACCCTCAACTTGGCTAACTCTCGAACTCTGACTATCCTTTTCATGGTGGGAAGGGAACCTGGGTCTTTCTAGGAAAAGTGCTGCTATTTTGTAAACCAGTTAAGTGTTGTTTTGAAGATAATAACTGACTGTCCTGGCTCTATTCTCTCCTAGGCTCCTTTATAACCATTCTGTATTTCTTGGCCTCTGGGCCTCTCCTTTTTAACCACCTTGTTACATTTGTTTCTTACAGAACCATAAGGTCACAAAACTCCTGCTGCTGGAACCCTGGATGTCCTCGGCTCGTGAGCTTTATCGTGGACCTCTAGATCAACCTGCACCCCTGAAAGGCTCCCCCTCTGGAGGAAACCTCAACTGCAGGGCCCCTTCTACGCCCATTTCAGCAGGAAGTAGCTAAAGAGGATCGACGCCCGTGTTCCGACAGAAGCGGGGCTTTCCTCTTCAGAGGGGGAGTGAGGGAAGGTGTTCTCTCTCTGGGTCCACAAGGGGGCGCAGTTTTAAGGGCAAGAACGTCCCAGCACCATGCTTCCCTTCCATCTCTCTCCACCCGGGAGATTAAACGGTTTATGTTTAAATCTCGCAGCGTGGGAAGAAACAAAAAGTCAATCACTCCAGCGGAAGTTCTAAGGAACTCCTTTCATTGGCCCGGGGTCCTAGAGAAGGCGGGAGTTCCTCCCAGGTTAAAAGTCCCCTTCTCCCACTCCCCTTCGGACCCGATGTTTGGATCCCCTTCCATGAACACACTCTCGTGGAAGCTGCTTTCTCTCTCCTGAACTCCATCTCTCTGTGGAAGCTGTCTTCCTCTCCTGGATTCCATCTTTCTGGATTCTCTCACTCAGTGTGAGAGGAGCTTTCCTTCTCTGGCTTTCCCCCTCTGGGAACCCTTCTCACTCAGTGTGAGAGCGGCTTCTCTTTCTCTCACTCAGTGTAAAAGCTGTTTCTCTCTCCTCCTTTTTCTCTTTCTAAATAAATCACTTTCTACAAACAAAAAAGTGAGAGAGAAAGAGGAAAAACAGGCTAATGAAGAAAACAGTAATTAGAGGTGGAACCAGCTGCGGTCTGGCTTGCTCCATCTTGGGGAAAGGTTGGCGACGGACCTGGGAGGGGTGGATGGCTCTTGGGTTGATGCCGCAGATAGAGAGGCATGAGGCCTGGAGGGACATTCCTACGCAATAGTGAATTTGAGTCTGTGTACAAGAGATACCAGGGCCTCTCTCAGAAATTTTGATCCAGTCAATCAGTGTGAATTAAATCTCACTGGTGACATATCCTTATTGTTTCACCTGCTCTCTTTGAATTAGTCAAGGATGCTTAGAAGGAAACCCCAGAACCCCAGGCTCAGGAAATAGCAGCCACTCACTCCTCCGGTTGAGTCATCCCATCAACCTTGGGCTTCCCTCTCTCCTTTTCCATCACACAAAAAAAGGACTGGTACCTTCACAGGAGGGAGTGGGAATAGACGAGGAAATGGAAAGTTATTACTCTCTTCTCTTTCCCGATAGGGAGACTGAGGCTGGGACATTAAGTAAGTTGCCCAATTTCACAAGATTAAGAATCAACCAGGATTCAAATCCAGGTCTGATCAATTCAAAGTATTTCCGTGGTAATTACCTCATTCTGATACAGAGCAGTGGTTCTCAAACGTTTGCTTGCATTGGAATCACTTGAATGGCTTGTTGGGCCCCACACCCAGAATTTTTTATTTGGTAACTTTGCGGTTTGGCTCAAGAATGTGAATTTTCAACAAGTTTCCAGATAGTATTGATTCTACTGGTCCTGGGATCACACTTTGAGAACAGCTTATGTAAAGCAAGCCATTTAACCCTTGGATCTCAAGTATATTCTTTGTAAAACAAAAAGCAGGACTAGATCTGTTATCTTCAATTCAATTCTGAGGATCCCTCCATTGATCAGAGATGTCTCAGCCGTGACACAGATATAAGAAGTTTGAAGAAGTTCAAGTCCCCCATCCTGACTTCAGGCAAAACAGCTCCCCATGAACCCCTTTACATATTAGAGTTCCACATGAGATTTTATTGGAAAAGAGATTTCTGCTATTAAACAAAAAACTAGGAATTATAAACTACTGAACAAAAAGATGTTCCTGATATTTATTGCTTATGGCTTAAAACACTGTTAATATATGTCATGGTTTTGCGAATAAGGAATCTGGGCAGAGCTCAGCTGGGTAGGTCTGCTCTGCATGGTGCCCACTGAGGTTATTCAGTGGCACTAAGAATATTTATACTCATCAATATGTATTATCCTTGAAGGACCAGACCCAGAGTAAGGGATCCAAGAGACAGAAAGAGGAAGGAACTGGTCTTTTAACTTGAGCCGGAAACTGGCACAGCGTCATCCTGCTGTCATCTGTTACATAATCAATCAGTAGAGCTCCCCTCCCCAGATTCAAGGAGAGGGAACACAGATCCCTATTCTCAGTGGACATATTTTGTGGCCTTCTTTGTTAACTTTTTAAAAATTTGTCAACTTTCATTTTAGGTTTGTGGGTACATGTGCAGGTTTGATACACGGGTAAACTGTGTGTGACTGGGGTTTGGTGTATGAATGATCCCAATACCCGGGGAGTGAGCATAGTACCTGATCGTTTCTCAACCTTCACTCTATTCCCCCTTCCCTGATCTAGTAGTCTTCAGTGTCTATTCTTCTCATCTTTGTGTCAGTGTTTAGCTCCCACTTGGAAGTGAGAACAGGCAGTATTTGGTTTTCTGTCCCTGTGTTAATTCGCTCAGGATGATGACCTCCAGCTGCATCCATGCTGCAAAGGACATGAATTTTTCTTTTTTATGGCTGCATAGTATTCCATGGTGTGTGTGTGTGTGTGTGTGTGTGTGTGTGTGTGTGTGTGTGTGTGTGCGTGTGTGTATACCACTTTTTCTTTATCCAGTCCTCCACTGATGGGCATTTAGGTTGATTTTATGTCTTTGCTATTGTGAATAGTGCTGTGATGAACATGCATGCACATGTATCTTTCTGGTAGTAGAATTCTTTTTCTTTGGGTATATACTCAATAATTTGGATTGCTGGGCCAAATGGTAGTTCCATTCTAAATTCTCTGAGTAATCTTCAAACTGCTTTCCACAGTGGCATGAAATAATTTGCATTTCCACCAACAGTGTATAAGCATACCCTTTTCTCTGCAATCTCATCAACATCTGTTATTTTTAAACTTTTTTTTGGAGGGGCGGTGGGGGCTTGTTTGTTTTGTTTTGTTTTGTTTTGTTTGAGACAGAGTCTTGTGCTGTGTTGTCGCCCAGGCTGAAGTACAGTGGCGTGATCTCGGCTCACTGCAACCTCCACCTCCCAGCTTCAAGCAATTCTTATGCTTCAGCCTCCCAAGTAGCTGGGATTACAGGCAAGTGCCACCACTCCTGGCTAATTTTTCTATTTTCAGTTGAAACATGGCTTCTTCATGTTAGCCAGGCTGGTCTCAAATTTCTGGCCTCAAGTGATATGCCTGCCTCAGCCTCCCAAAGTGCTGGGATTACAGACATGAGCCAGCAGGCCCAGCCTATTTTTTGACTTTTTAATAACAGCCATTCTGACTCTGGTGTGAGATGGTATCTCATTGCGATTTTGCTTTGCATTTCTCTAGTAATTATTGATATTGAGCATCTTTTCATATATTTGTTGCCTGCATGTATGTCTTCTTTTGAGAAATGTCTGTTCATGTCCTTTGCCCCTTTTTAATGGGGTTAAGTTCCAATAGATTCTTAGACCTTTGTTGGATGCGTAGTTTGCTAATATTTTCTCCCATTCTATAGGTTGTCTGTTTATTCCGTTGATAGTTTCTATTGCTGTGCAGAAACTCTTTAGTGTAATTAGGTCCCACTTGTCATTTTTTTTTTTTTTTTTTTGAGATAGGGTCTCACTCTGTCACCCAGGCTGGAGTGCAGTGGTTTGATCTGAGCTCACTGCAACCTTCACCTCCCAGGCTCAAATGACCCTTTCACCTCAGCCTCCCATGTAGCGGGGACTACAGATGTGTGCCACCACACTAGGCTGATTTTTGTATTCTTTTGTAGACGTGGGGTTTCACTATGTTGCCCAGGCTGGTCTCAAATTCCTGGGCTCAGCCACCTCAGCCTCTCTACGTGTTGAGATTATAGGTGTGAGCCACCATGTCTGGCCAATTTTTGTTCTGTTGTTGTTTTGGGGGACTTGTCATAAATTCTTTGCCAAGGCCAATGTCCAGAATGGTACTTCCTAGTTTTTCTTCCAGAAGTTTTATAGTTTTAGGTCTTAGGTTTAAGTCTTTAATCCATTTTTTTTTTTTTTTTTTTGAGACAGAGTCTTACTCTGTTGCCCAGGCTGGAGTGCAGTGGCACAATCTTGGTTCACTGCAACCTCCGCCTACCAGATTCAAGTGACCCTCCCTCTTCAGCCTCCCTAGTAGCTGGAAATACAGGCATGTGCCACCAAGTATTTTTGTATTTTTAGTAGAGGTGGGGTTTCACCATGTTGGCCAGGCTGGTCTCAAACTTAGGTGATCCACCTGCCTTGGCCTCCCAAAGTGCTGGGCTTACAGGCTTGAGCCACTGTGCCCAGCCTAATCTATCTTAAGTTAACTTTCATATACGGTGAAAGGTAGGGATCCAGTTTAAATCTTCTGCATACGGTTAGCCAGTTATTTCAGCACCATTTATTGAATAGGAAGTCCTTTCCCCGTTGCTTGTTTTGTCAACTTTGTTGAAGATCAGATGGCTGTAGGTGTGTGGCTTTATTACTGGATTCTCTTTCTTGTTCCATTTGGTCTATTTATTTGCTTTTGTACCAGTACCATGCTATTTTGGTTACTGTAGCCTTGTAGTATAGTTTGAAACCAGGTGGTGTGATGGCTCCAGCTTTGTTCTTTTTGCTTAAGATTGCTTTGGCTATTCAGGCTCTTTTTTTGTTCCATATGATTTTTAGAATAGTTTTTTCTAATTCTGTGAAAAATGATGTTGGTAGTTTCATAGGAATACTGTTGAATCTGTAAATTGCTTTGGGCAGTATGGCCATTTTATTGATATTGATTCTTCCAATCCATGAGCACAGAATGTTTTCCATTTGTGTCATCTCTGATTTCATTCAGTGTTTTGTAATTTTCATTGTAGAGATCTTTCATCTCTTTGGTTAACTGTATTTCTAGGTATTTTATTCTTTTTTGTGTGTGCCTTTTGTAAATGGAGTTGCATTCTTGATTTGGCTTTCAGAATATTATCTTATAGAAATGCTATTGATTTTTGTTCATTGATTTTTGTATCCTGAAACTTTACTGAATTTCCTGCCTCAGCCTCCCAAGTAGCTGGGATTACAGGCATGTGCCACAATGCTTGGCTAATTTTTTTTCTATTTTTAGTAGCGATGGGGTTTCACCATGTCAGTCAGGATGGTCTCGAACTCCTGACTTCAGGTGACCCTCCTGCTTTGGCCTCCCAAAGTGCTGGGATTAGAGGCGTGAGTCACTGCACCCAGCCAATGGTAGCTCTCTTTTGTACATCTGGTAGAATTCAGCTATGAATCCTTTTGGTCCAGAGCTTTTTTTTTGGTTGGTAAGTTTGTAATTACTGATTCAATTTCAGAACTCATTAATTGATCTGTTCAGAATTTCAGTTTCTTCCTACTTCAATCTGGGCAGGTTGTGTGTTTCCAGGAATTTATCCATTTCTTCTAGGTTTTCTAGTTTGAGTGCATAGAGGTATTTATAATAGCCTGAGGATTTTTCCATTTCTGTGGAGTTGGTTGTAATGTCACCTTTCTCATTTCTGATTGTGCTTATTTGGATCTTCTCTCTTTTTTCTTTGTTTTTTGTTGTTGTTGTTGTTGTTGTTTTGATTTTTGTTGTTGTTGTTGTTGTTTTCCTTTTTAGTAGAGATAGAGTTTTGCCATATTGGCCAGGCTAGTCTTAAAATCTTGGCCTCAAGTGATCTGCCTGCCTCAGCTTCCCAAAGTGCTGGGATTACAGGCATGGTCCATCATGCCTGGCTTTCTTTTTTAATCTTGCTAGCAGTCTATAAATATTGTTAATTCTTTCAAAGAGCCAACTTTTGGTTTCATCAATCTTTTGCATGGATTTTTACATCTTAATTTCTTTCAGTTCTGCTCTGATTTTAGTTATTTCTTTTCTTCTGCTAGTTTTGGAATTGGTTAGCTCCGGTTTTTCTAGTTTCTCCAGATGTGATGTTAGGTAATTAATTTTAGACCTTTCTGACTTCTTGATATAGGCACTTAAATGCTGTAATTTTTTCTCTTAACACTGCTTTAGCTGTGTCCCAAAGATGACGATGACAATTATTATTATTATTATTTTGACTCAGAATCTCTCTCTGTTGCCTAGGCTGGAATGCAATGGTGTGATCTTGGCTCACTGCAACCTCCACTTCCTAGGTTCAATCGATTCTTGTGCCTCAGCCTCCTGAGTAGCTGGGATTACAAGCATGTGCCATCACGCCTGGCTAGTTTTTCTGTATTTTTAGTAGAGACGGGGTTTCACCATGTTGGCCAGGCTGGTTCTAAACTCCTGATCTCAAGTGATCCATCCACCTCAGCCTCCCAAAGTGCTGGGATTACACAGTACCCAGCCCCAAAGATTATGTTTTGTTGTCTCTCTGTTTTTGTTAGTTTCAACTTTTTTAAAAATTTCTGTCTTAATTTTGTTCTTTACCTAAAAGTCATTCAGGAGCCAAGTTGTTTAATTTCCATGTAGTGTATGGTTTTGAGAGATCTTCTTGGTATTGATTTCTGTTTTTATTACACTGTGGTCCAAGAGTATGTCTGGTATAATTTCAGTTTTTAAAAATTTGTGGAGATTTGCTTTATGGTTGAGCATGTGGTTAATCTTAGAGTAAGTGCCATGTGCAGATGAGAATAATGTATAGTTTATTGTTGTCAGGGAGAGTGTTCTATAGATATCTATTAGGCCCAATTGTCAGGTGTCAAGTTTGGATCCAGAATATCTTTGTTAGTTTTCTGCCTTGATGATGTAACACTGTCAGTGGGATGTTGAGATCTCTCACTGTTACTGTATATTTAAGTCTCTTTGCAGGTCTAGAACTTGTTTTATAAATTTGGGTGCTCCAAAGTTGGATGCATGTATATTTAGGGTAGTTAACTCTTCTTGTTGAATTGCACCTTTGTCATTATTTAATGCCCTTCTTTGTCGTTTTTGATCATTGTTGGTTTAAAGTCTGTTTTATCTGATATCAGAATAGTAACCCCTGCTCTTTTTCATTTTCTCTTTGCATGATAGATCTTTATCCATCCCTTTACTTTGAGCCAATGGGAATTGCTCATGTGAGATGGGTCTCTTGAAGATAGCAGATGGTTGAATCTTGCGTCTTTATCCAACTTGTATGGCCTTCAAACTGCATTTGGGAGCTCCATACTTGAGCCTTGTTTAGATGATGAGCGCCTAGTCCTCAAGCCTGATGTGGTAAAGGGATGAGACTTTAGGGGTGAGTGTATTTTGCATGTAGGAGAAATGTAAGTAATTTGAGGCCAGAGGGTGGGTTGCAATATGTCACAGAGCACCTGCTTCTGAAGTCAAGTCACTGTGCTAGAGGAAGCCCAGGTGGCCCCATGGAGGAGCCCATAGAGAGAAATCGGCCCCTTTCCTCCACCCCAAAAGCTCCACTGAGTTCCCCACCCACAGTCAGCACTAACTTTCCAACCAAGTGAATGAGCCAGTTAGGAAGGTTTAGCTTCTTCTGTCCCAGCTGAGCTCCTTAGCTGACACCATGTGGAGTGACAAGACACGAAAGAGGGCACTGTGATGGTTAATTTTGTGTGTCAATTTGGATGAGCCATGGTGCCCAGCTATTTGGTCAAACATTATTCTGGATGTTTCTGTGAAGATATTTTTTGGATGAGATTAACATTTAAGTCAATAGACTTTGAGTAAAGCAGATGACCCTCCATAATGTGGATATCCAATCAGTTGAAGGTTTTAATAAAAAAGGACTGAGCTCCCCATAAGAAGAGGGAATTCTGTCAGCAGACCGCCTTTGGAATCAAGCTGCAACTTTTCCCTGGGTCTCCAGTCTTCTGGCCTATCCTGCAGATTTTGGACTTACCAAGCCTTCACAATCATATGAGCTAATCACAAGAGCTAATTCCTTAAAATAAATCTCTCTCTATCTATCTGGATGGATAGATAGATATCCATATAAATACATATATGTATATGTGTATATATGTGTACTTACGTGTATGTGTGTGTATGTGCATGTGTGTGTGCATGTACCCTGTGTGTTCTGTTTTTCTAGAGAACCCAGACTAATACTGGCAGAGCTAGGGCAGCATTTCCCAGAGCAAGCTCCGTGGAACACTAATTTTGGACAAATGCTAATAAGTCCTCTGCTATTTTAAAAAAATGGTTTCATGGTCAATTATGTTTGGGGAAACCCTTTGTCAAATAACTCTTGAAAGTTCTCTGTACTACAGAACTTCTCACAGTTTGATCATGGATCTCTTTCTGTATAGCACATCTGGTGCCTTGGAGAAGGCTGGTCTGAGTTTATTACAAGCTCCCTGACAACAAATCTCTATTTTCTTTTAAAAGTGGGTCACCCTGGCCAGTTCCCCCTCTTTTAGAGTGTCTCATTTATAGCAGAAAAGGGGGTCGCCTCTTGGGAAAGTGGTGCATCACCTTGGCCTCTTCTCCCAGAGCAGTACTGTGGGCCCACGAGGGCTGTGAGCTGAGAGCTAGAGCTCCACTGTAGCCTCCCTCAGCTCCTGAAGTTTGTCCATCCTGGGAGAGAGTTCAAACCACTTGGTTAGATGTTCTAGGAGAGGAGCCAATGAATTAGGATTTATGCACTATCTGCTGGTAAGGTGTATTAATGAGATGCAAATGTATACATTAGTGTGAGTTGAATGCAATTCCTGGAGACTTCTTTGGTCAGGGTCACTGCCTCTGTCCCCTATTTAGGGCTAAGGAGCAAGGAACTGAAGATGTCTCAGCCCTCTCTTCACAGCTGTGCTGGTCAGAGGACTCCAGAAACTTTGCTCTTCATCTTCCTAGATCCTGTTTTGGGCACTTGAGGAATGAACAGCCAGAAGGATGTTTGGCCATCAGAGGGGCAGGACAGCATTCAAATCACCTCCTCCAGGTTGCCTTTCCTGATCTATTCCTTCCCTACCTGCCCCCCTCTTTATCTCCAGGCTGAGAGTTGAGTGGCTTCTCTGAATTCTGCAGCCACTGCGTGCTTACCATCATCACAGAATGAGAGGTATCATTGTCTATCTCCACCAGTAGACCCTGAGCTCCTGAGAATGTGCTTTGGTGTCTTCCTTCTCTTTATCCCCAGGACCAAAGATGGTGCTTAGTACAATACCTGATGTTCAGACACTGTCTGGTGGATTGAATTGAGTTGTTCACATGTGATTAGTTCAATTCAGGAGGAAGTGTGGTTATTTTGATTGGGATTAGTCTTTGCCTTTGGATTTGCTAAGCAAATGTAATATGTAAATAGGACTCAGGCAAAGAGATGTTAAGTACTCTTTAAAAAAATCTTTTCCAAAAGCTTTGGCAGCCTCTATTTGATGAATAGTTGGTTAATCTCAAATTATTTAAATGTATTTATTCAAGAAGGTTCAATAGGACTAATCTCTAACAGACAAAATTCTGTTGACTCTTCTTTTCTTGTATGGCCTTAGAAGTAATTTACTTTGATTTCATTTTCCTTCTTTCCTTCCTTCCCTCCTACCTTCCTTTTTTCCTTCCTTCCTTTTTCTTGGTAAGTTTCATTACTCAAGCTTCCCACTCACTCGGATGGGCCTCCGCTCCCACAGTTAAAATACTGAGTAAGCAGTGGGAAGTAAACCAATGGTCTTGTGTCTTGGCTTTATTTCCGCATGACTTTGATGTGATCGGCTCCGTCACACCGGATCTATCAGTTAGCTCTCTGCTGCTCCCAGGGTGGCTCATGCAATGGCAGTATCAGCATCCTCTGGGAACCTATTAGAAGTATAGACTCAGGCCCAGCATCTCAGATCCCAGGCTCAGGGATCAACCAAACCATTTGACCCCTGGGTGATTCATGAACATACATGAGAAGCAGAGTGTTAAGTAACCTGAGCAATGACTCTGCCCAGGCCCATACTTTGTAGAGGCTGTAGGAACTGAATGAGGAATTGAATACATACCTCCTTACAGTTTATCAGTGCTAATTTGCCTACACCTTTGCTGGATCTACACACTAAACAAATTTCCTTGCCTGCCCCACCCACAACTCCTAGAAGAGGCAGCCCCACATATAATACCAGGGGCTGGCATTCTTGAGAACTTACATTGTGCCAGGTATGGCACCTTCTGCTTTACATGTGTCCTCACTTACTCCTTACAGCAGACCTGTGCGATAGGTACCATGCCTACCCCTTTGTCTGTAGACAAAAAGCTGAGGATTAGAGAGGTAAAACGGGTTGCTTGCTGCCAGCCAGCTCAGCAGAGTGCTGGCCTGTAATTAGGGCTCTATAATTCAGGGCTGTTAGCATCCTCATCCTCTTTCTGGGGACAGGGTGGTCCAGATTTAAATGACGACCGAACAGTCTAGTTGGCAGGTTGCATTGTGGTGGTCACTTCCTTCTTTCAACCATTTGTGAGCTCTAGAATGGCATTCCCTTCATCAGGGCTGAGGGGTGGGGGACAATATCTCATTGCCTGGCCAGTCCCCAGGCTGCTGCCTCTTCCTCTTCTGTGTTCTTCTCCTTCTCCTTCCTCTCTTTCTCAGTTTTCTCCTTCTTCTACTCCTCCTATTTATCCTCCTTTTCCATCTCCTCCTCTTACTCTTTTTTGTCTCCCCCCCTCTTCTTGTCCTCCTTCTCTTTCCTCCATTTTTTTCTCTCCCTTCTCAGCTCAACTCCTCGTTCTTCCTTCCTTCTCCTTCCCTCTTTTCTCCTAGGGCTCCAGGTAGAGAACGTAGATGATGACAATGATGATGATGGTAATGGTGATTTTTATGTTATCATTTGGCCAGCCTGGATTTCTAGTTTCTCATCATCTTCCCCTCTGGTGACAAGAAGGTCATTCGGTGTAAGAATTTGAAGGTTTGCTATGAAAGGCAATCAGTATTAGAAAGAGAAAGGCTGGTTTTTCTTAGGTGTTTAGAAACTATGGGAGAAGGGAGAAACATAAAAGGTAAAAAAAAAAAAAAAAAAGACTGAAGGAAATGAGAGGGAAGATGAGAGAAAAACTAGGAAGAAGGGGCTTGAGGGAGCTCCTCAGACACTTAATTCTGATTGATCCGAAGGGTGATTAGTTCAGCTGTGTTTGGCACCATCCTCTCTACTTGGGGTATGTTTGTCATCAGCCACTGGGAAGCCACTGTCAGGTGAAGCATGTGCTGGCAAGCCCTTCCAGCCACTGAAGATTATGATTGGGTTGTTACATTATTGCTATTATTCATGTCAGCTCATCAGTTACTGCCAGCTCCCTCCTTGAACCTTGTTCTTGTTAGATTTTTTACAGACACAGTCTGTACACCTCATAAGTTGAGCAGCATAGGAAACTAAAGCCTATGTGCTCTCTATTCCTCTGCTGTATAATTGGAGCTGGAAAATACTAATCTAGGTTTTTGGGAATAACACATAATTTGCTGTCCTCTGTATATAAAGCTGAACTGCTGATTGAGGATCAAAGGAGCATGATTGTTGATTTAATTAACTTACAGGCTACTTGGTAGGGGGCAGTATGCATACACATGAAGTCAAAGGCTAGTTAACCTTACGAGAATATAAGAGACACTAAAAGTTACTATGACTAAATGCCCAATTGATGACAGATCTGTAAGAGATACAGGATCCATTAAAATTCATTTATTAGAATTGCAGATATCACAAAAAGATGGGCAAGACACATTTAATACATTTGAAAATACATGTGTGTCACCTATAACCCATTCTTAGACTAATGACAAATTATGAATATCTGCAGGTCAAATGTAACTCCATACTGTTTTATAAAATTCAGTATTTCTTCAAAGAGGATTATCTTTTTCTAGAAGCAATCACAAGGCCTAAGGAGATTTGCAGCAATGGAAAGATTTTTATTCTCCTCTGTAATGAGCAGATTAAACACTTAATCCAAAGGTTTGTCTCTGTGTCCAAGTATAATTGTGGTATGAGTCATTCTGAATGGATTTTTCTCATATACACTCAGAACTGTAAGGCATTTGGGAGAAAGCATCAAAGTTTTGAAAGATAATAGAAGAGACAACTTTCAGCAAACCTTGTGACCCTGAAAGGGATACCCAAAATGAATCCTTTTCAGTATCAGCCTCCTAATAAAACACTGATTTTACTTCAGGACACTTGAGGCCTGGATTGCCTTGTGGTGAGTTTCAGAAGGGCGTCCCGTCCTATATTGCTAGTTACTGACCTCTCAGATGCTGGCTTTGCAAAGATCCTCATGAGTCCTTCGGCTCATCAGTGCCAGGCCTATCCTGCAGATCAGCATGAAGCAATGTGAAAAAATGGTCCATTCAATTCCTGAGTCTATTCCCAAGAAGCAAAGCTTACAGCTAATGGGAAATTGATTTACTCACAGTGCTTAAAAGAGAATAATTTAAAACTTTCTTGGGGTTCAGAAGAGTGAACACTTGAAACAAGACCTGTTTGGACATTGCATGGGTGAAGTGATGCTCTAATGAAGCTGAGGCTCAATTTGAGGAAAACCAGGACAGACGACCTTCGGAGCAAGGAACAAAGCATGCCTTTCATCTTTACCTTTGTGCATGGAGGGGAAAGGTTGACTACATGAGATGATGGCTAGTTGACAGGCCTGTTGCTTTTTATTCAACAAACATTTAACTCGTATTTATCAAACAAGTATGTGCAGCAAGGATTGAGGGAGGCAGCCTGCGTTTAGTGGTTAAGAGCATGAGCTCTTGAGCCAGACTGCCTGGGTTCAAATCCCAGTCTAGCACTTGCTAGCTATGTGGCGTTGAGCGGTCTTTCTTAATCTCCCTGTGTCCCAGTTTTCTCATCTGCAAAATGATGATCATAGTACCTATTGGGAGGGTTTGTTACAAAGCTTAGATGGATTAATATTTATTAGGTGTTTAACACACTGCCTGATGATACTTATTAAGTGCGCAACAATTATTAGTTGCTAGGATTGCTAGATGCTGTGTCAGATGCAAAGATAAATCCAGAAGACAGAGACAGCTAGGTACAGACCTACACACAAATGATGTCCAGATAAGAATGTTGGGTTTAAATTGCTTTTTTCCCTATCTTGTATCTTTGTTCCATTCAGAGAGTAACAAAAGAGGAGTAGAGGACTCTCCCTTCAACTGGAGCCTAAGAGAAGGTATAGGGAACTAAAGGAGAGGCTCCTCTTCAGGGAAGTCTTTTCTGCAGATTCACCCAGTTCAGCAAGCATGAACCCTGGGGCCCTACCAATTCAAGGAGGAGCTAAATTGGCAGATGTTTATTCAGGAGTTTGAGACCAGCCTGGGCAACATGTTTATTGAGTCAGGACTAGAATCAAGGAAGCTGGCTGGCTGCTTCAGGACTGGAGAAACAAACATTTACTGAAACCTCCATATGCCAAGCCTTATATGAGGCATTTTACATGAATTATTGTACTTACAAGTGGCACCATCCCTAAAAGGTAGACATTCTCTGAATGCTGCCGGGACTGGGTCCTTTCCTTTAAGGCACCAGGTTCCCTTCTGGCCCAGGGTGTGTCTAGAAGTGTCATCTGGTAGCTAGGGCCTGGAAATAGGGCCTCACAACTCTGACCAGTGTCCTATACTGCTGTGGCTGAGCTGGTATCCAAGATGCAAGACAAAGTCCTTTCCACTCTCCCCTCACCTCTCCTCAAGTGAGAGGAAGGGGTCTTTCTTGGAGCCATGAGCTGTGCAGCTTGGCATTAGGGGAAGGGTGATGCCAGCAAAACAAATGATAATGGAAACACAACATATCAAAACCTATGGGATACAGCAAAAGCAGTACTAAGAGGGAAATTTATAGATATTAGTGTCTTTATCTAAAAAGTGGAAAAACTTCAAATCAACAATCTAACAGTGCATCTTAAAGAACTAGAAAAGCAAGAGAAAACTCAGCCCAAAATTAGGAGAAGAAAAGAAATAATAAAGATCAAAACAGAAATAAATGAAATTGAAATGAAGAAAACAATACAAAAGATAAATGAAACAAAAGTTGGTTTTTTCGGAAAGTTAAACAAAATGGACAAACCTTTTACCAGACTAAGAAAAAAAGAGAGAAGATACAAATAAATAAAATCAGAAATGAAAAGGGAGACATTACAATTGATACAGCAGACATTCAAAGCATCATTAGTGGCCACTATGAGCAACTATATGCCAATAAGTTGGGAAATCTAGAAGAAATTGACAAATTCCAAGACACATACATCCTACTGAGACCGAACCAGGAGGACATCCAAAACTTTAACAGACCAATAACAAATAATGAGAACAAATCCATAATAAAAAGTCTTGCAGTAAAGAAAAGCCTGGAATCCTATGGCTTAACCGATGAACTCCACCAAACATTTAAAGAACTAACACCAATACTACTCAAAAGTATTCTGAAAAATAAACCAGGAGGGAAAACTTCCAAACTCATTCTACAAGGCCAGCAAAGACACATCAAAAAACCTGAAAACAAACCCAGATAAAGACACATCAAAAAAAAAAAAAAAAAAGAAAAGAAAACTGGCCGGGCCCAGTGGCTCACCCCTGTAATCCCAGCACTTTGGGAGGGTGAGGTGGGTGGATCACCTGAAGTCAGGAGTTTGAGATCAGCCTGGCCAACATGATAAAACCCTGTCTCTACTAAAAATGCAAAAAATTAGCTGGGCATGGTGGTGGGCACCTGTAATCCCAGCTACTCAGGAGGCTGAAGCAGGGCAATCACTTGAACTCAGGAGGTGGAGGTTGCACTAAGCCGAGGTGGCACCATTGCACTCCAGCCTGGGCAACAAGAGTGAAACTCCATCTCAAAAAAAAAAAAAAAAAGGAAAACTACAGGCTAATATCTCTGATTAATATTGATGCAAAAATTATCTACAAAATATTAGCAAACCAAATTCAACAACACATTAGAAAAATCATTCATCATGACCAAGTGGGACTTGTCCCTGGGTTCAACATATGCATATCAATTAATGTGATACATCATATCAAAAGAATGAAGGATTAAAACCATATGATCATTTCAATTGATGCTGAGAAAGCATTTGACAAAATTCACCATCTCAGCCGAGTGCGATGACTCACTCCTGTAATCCCAGCACTTTGGGAGGCCAAGGCAGACGGATCACTTGAGGTCAGGAGTCTGAGACCAGCCTAGCCAACATGGTGAAACCCTGTCTGTTCTAAAAATACAAAAAAAGTTAGCCGGGCGTGATGATGCACGCCTGTAATCCCAGCTACTCAGGAGACTGAGGCACGAGAATCACTTGAACCCAGGAAGTGGAGGTTACAGTGAGCCAAGATTATGCCACTGCACTCCAGCCTGGGAGACAGAGCGAGACTCCATCTCAAAAAAAGAAGAAAAAAAAAATCCCTTCATTATAGAAGCCCTCAAAAAACTGGGTAGAGAAGGAATATACCTTGACATAATATAAGCCATATATGATAGACCCACAGCTAGTATCATCCTGAATGGAGAAAATGGAAAGCCTTTCCTGTAAGAGCTGAAACACAGTAAGGAAGCCCACTTTCACTACTGATATTCAACATAGTACTGGAAGTCCTAGCTAGGGCAATCGGATAAGAGAAAGAAATAAATGTCATCCAAATTGGAATGGAAGAACTCAAATTATCCTTCTTTGCAGATGATACAATCTTATATTTGGAAAAACCTAAAGACTCCACAGAAATAACTATTAGAGCTGATAAACAAATTCAGCAAAGTTGCAATATGCAAAAATCAACATGCAAAAATCAGTAGCATTTCTATATGCCAATAGTGAACAATCTGAAAAGGAAATTTTAAAAGTAATCTCATTTATAATAGCTACACATAAAATTAAACACCTAGGAGTTAACCAAAGCAGTAAAAAATCTCTATAATGAAAACTATAAAATATTGGTGAAAGAAATTGAAGAGGACACCAAAAAATGGAAAAATATTCCATGTTCATGTATTGGAAGAATCAATATTATTAACATGTCCATACCCAAAGCAACCTACAGATTCAATGCAATCACTATAAAAATAGCAATGGCATTCTTCACAGAAATAGAAAAAACAAACCTAAAATTTATGTGGAACCACAAAAGACCCAGAATAGCAAAAGCTATTTCAAACAAAAAGAACAAAACTGGAGGAATCACATTACCTGACTTCAAATTATACTGCAGAGCTGTAGTAACCAAAACAGCATGATACTGATATGAAAACAGACACATAGACCACTGGAACAGAATAGAGAACCCAGAAACAAATCTGCATAACTACAGTGAACTCATTGTCAACAAAAGTGCCAAGAACATGCGCTGGTGAAAAGACAGTCTTCAATAAATGGTGCTGGAAAACTGGCTATTTGTACGCAGAAGAATGAAACTGGACCCCCTGTCTTTCACTATATACAAAAATCAAATGAAAATAGATAAAAGACTTAAACATAAGACCTCAAAGTATGAAACTACTGAAAGAAAACATTGGGCAAAATATACAGGACATTGTTCTGGGCAAAAATTTCTTGAGCAATAACCAACAAGCACAGGCAATCAAAGCCAAACTGGACAAATGAGATAACATCAAGTTTAAAAAAAAAAAAGCTTCTTCACAGTAAAAGCTGCAATTAACAAAGTGAAGAGACAACTCACAGACCCACAGAATGGAGAAAATATTTACAACCCACCCATCTCATAGCAATTAATCACCAGAATATATAAGGAGCTCAAATAATGCTTTAGGAAAAAAAATGTAATAATCTGATTTTAAAATGGGCAAAAGATTTGAATGGCAAACAAGCATAAGAAAAGACATACAAATGGCAAACAGGCATATGATGATCTTTGATCATCAGAGAAATGCAAATCAAAACTACAATGAGATACCATCTCACCCTAGTTAAAATGGCTTATATCCAAAAGACAGGCAATAAAATGCTGGCAAAGATGTCCTCCACATGGGAACCCTCATACAGTTGGTGGGAATGTACTATGGATAACAGTTTGAAGGTTCCTCAAAAAACTAAAAATAGAGTTACCATATGATACAGCAATCCCACTGCTGGGTATATACTCCAAAGAAAGGAAATCAGTCAATCAGAAAGATATCTGCACTTCCATATTTGTTGCAACGGCAGTTCTGGGATGGCTGCAGCAGCTCCTAAGGTTTTTATAACATGCAGCAGGAAAGAGAATCTGGGATCTAGTATTCCCAAAAGGAGTCCTGTGCTTCCCTTTGATTGCTCTGGCATAGGTCATGTGTTTGACTGAACTGTCTCTGTGTTCCTGGGATAGAATGAGTGGAGCCGTTTACACCGCACTTTGGACCTGGGGATGGAGGTCAAATCCATAGATTAAATGGTCCAGAAATTGGTTCAAGGGGTAGTTTCCTAAAGGAAATCCAAAAATAGTGATCAGGAAAGAGGGAGGAATAGATACTGGGAAACAATAGATGATAAGCCCATCTATACCTTAAGGGATTTGGTTATTACAGCTGGGGCAATTTTATTGAAAAGTAATTCATACAGTAGCATGAATCTTGGGGTTTGCCTTAATCTCCATAGTGGGAGACAGGAAGTTGTTCCCAGAAGAGCTAAATCAATGTCTAACATGTGACAGCTGCCAGGCATGGTGACTCACACCTGTAATCCCAGCACTTTGGGAGGCCAAAGCAGTTGGATCACCTGAGGTTAGGAGTTCGAGACCAGCCTGATCAACATGGAGAAACTCTGTATCTACTAAAAATACAAAATTAGCCAGGCATGGTGGCACATGCCTGTAATCCCAGCTACTCGGGAGGCTGAGGCAGAAGAATCACTTGAAGTCAGGAGGCAGAGGTCTTTGTGAGCCGAGATCGCACCGTTGCACTCCAGCCTGGGCACAAGAGCGAAACTCCAACTCAAAAAAAAAAAAAAGAAAAGAAAAGAAAAGAAAAATAAAATAAAATATGAAAGCTCAAGTAGAAATATACCTGGCTACACTGTGGTTTACTTTTAGAAAAGCCAGTAAAGCATGGAAATAAATATCAAGTTGGACTTAGGTATCACTCTTACACTTCTAGGTCATTTCTAGTGAGTTTGTCTTACTTAGAGGTGTAAACAAGGAGGAATAGTCTTGTTTTTATCTTAAGGGCAAGAGATGTTCAAGGCAATAGAGACTCACATTTCTGGAGCTGTTTGCCACAGGCTTTTGTATTAGACATATAGAGTGCAGAGCAAGGAATGAGAAGTAGGGAAAATGGACAGAGGGCAGAGAAATAATGCCACACTGATTCAAGTGACACGATGTTAAGGGATTCCACGTAGAACTCAGCAAACTGATCATTAAGAAATTTTAAATACTACTTAAATTAATCCAGAATGCCTAAACCCTGGCAGGTTCTAACAGAGTAGGCGAGGCGAGATGAGGTGGGCAGGGGGTGAGGAGGTAGCATGGTGGGGACCACAAAGACCATCTGAGAGTGTGATTGAGAAGCAACATACAGAGGAGAGAAAGAGAGATGGGGAGAGAGAGGAAGAGGGAAAGAGAGAGAGACTTGGAGGATCGGGTTCCATAATATGGGAGACATGCAGATGGGAAGACAGGCAGAGGCACCCAGTCATGAAGCAGAATTAGAGACAAAGATTTGAGTTTGAGAGGCTCCTGAGGGCAGAGAGCCTGGCCTGTTCATCGCTGCAGGCCCGTTTCCTGATGCCCGACCTGGCTGTTGTGGTGTTTGCAGCATCGGCCGAATGAAAACCAAGGCAAAGGAGACAAGCACAGAGCTGGAGGGGGAGATACAAAGGTAGGAGATTGCAGTGGTTCAGGCTGAAGATGAAATGCCATAAAAGAAAACAAGTAATTATATTGGGAGGAAAGTCAATTTTGCAGGTGTCCATGCTACAGAAGCCTCTTATCATATGGAAAACAAGGTAGTGTAATTTTTGAAAAAGGGCTGAGCTTCAAGTTAAAAAGTAATAGATACTTATGTATTTATTATTTATTTATTTATTTATTTTGAGGCAGAGTTTCGCTCTTGTTGCTCAGGCTGGAGTGCAATGGCGCCATCTCAGCTCACCACAACCTCCGCCTCCTGGGTTCAAGCGATCCCCTGCCTCAGCCTCCTGAGTAGCTGGGATTACAGGCATATGCCACCACGCCTGGCTAATTTTGTATTTTTAGTAGAGACAGAGTTTCTCCCTGTTGCTCAGACTGGTCTCAAACTCCTGACCTCAAGTGATCCACCCACCTCGGCCTCCCAAAGTGCTGGGATTATGGACATGAGCCACTGTGCCCGGTCCTGTACTTATTTTTAAAAGCATTTATTTATTTACTTATTATTTTTATATAGGTTATTGGGGTATAGCTGGTATTTGGTTACAGGAGTAAGTTCTTTAGTAGTGATTTGTAAGATTTTGATGCGTCCATCACCTGAGCAGTATATACTGCACCTTATTTGTAGTCTTTTATTCCGCACCCCCTTTTCTCTTCCCCTCAAGTCCCGAAAGTCCATTGCATCATTCTTACGCCTTTGCATCCTCATAGCTTAGCTCCCGCATATCGGTGAGAACATATGATGTTTAGTTTTCCATTCTTGAGTTACTTCACTTAGAATAATAGTCTCCAGTCTCATCCAAGTTGCTGCAAATGCCGTTAATTCGTTCCTTTTCATGGCTAAGTAGTATTTCTTCATATATATATCTTACAGTTTCTTAATTCACTCATTGATTGATGGACATCTGGGTTGGTTCCATGATTTTGAAATTGTGAATTGCGCTGTTATAAATGTGTGTGCAAGTATCTTTTTCATATAATGACTTCTTTTTCTCTGGGTAGATACCCAGTAGTGGTATTGCAGAATCAAATGGTAGTTCTACTGTTAGTTCTTTAAGGAATCTCCACACTGTTTTCCATCGTGGCTGTACTAGTTTACATCCCCACCAGCAGTGTAGAAGTGTTCCCTGATCACTGCATCCATGCCAACAACTACTGTTTTTTGGCTTTTTGATTACGGCCATTCTTGCAGGAGTAAGATGGTATCACCTTGTGATTTTGATTTGCATTTTCCTGATCGTTAGTGATGTTGAGCCTTTTTTTATATGTTTGTTTGCCATTTGTATATCTTCTTTTGAGAATTGTCTACTCATGTCCTTAGCCCACTTTTTGATGGGATGGTTTTTTAATTACTGATTTGTTTGAGTTCATTTTAGACTCTGGATATTAATCCTTTGTCAGATGTATAGATTGTGAAGATTTTCTCCCACTCTGTGGGTTGTCTGTTTACTCTGCTGACTGTTTCTTTTGCCGTGCAAAAGCTCTTTAGTTTAATTAAGCCCCAAATATTTATCTTTGTTTTTATTGCATTTGCTTTTGGGTTCTTGGTCATGAAATCATTGCATAAACCAGTGTCCAGAAGGGTTTTTCCAATGTTATCTTCTAGAATTTTTATAGTTTCAGGTCTTAAGTTTAAGGCCCTAACCCATCTTGGGCTGATTTCTGTATAAGGTGAGAGACGAGGATCCAGTTTCATTCTCCTGCACGTGGCTAGTCAAGTATACCAGCAGCATTTGTTGAAAAGGGTGTCGTTTCCCCACTTTATGTTTTTGTTTGCTTTGTCAAAGATCAGTTGGCGGTAAGTATTTGGGTTTACTGCTGAGTTCTCTATTCTGTTCCATTGGTCTATGTACCTATTTTTATAGCAGTACCACGCTGTTTTGCTATACTATAAGATCAGTACCATGGTCTTATAGTATAGTTCAAAATCAGGTAGTTTGATGCCTCCAGATTTGTTCTTTTTGCTTAGTCTTGCTTTGGCTATGAAGGCTCTTTTGTGGTTCTATATGAATTTTAAAATTGTTTTTCTAATTCTGTAAAGAATGATGGTGGTATTTTGATGAGAATTGTGTGGAATTTGTAGATTGCTTTTGGCATTATGGTCATTTTCATAATATTGATTCTACCCCTCCATGAGCATAGGATGTGTTACCATTTGTTCACGTCTTCTATGATTTCTTTCAGCAGTGTTTTGTAGTTTTCCTTATAGAGGTCTTTCATCTCCTTGCTTAGGTATGTTCCTAAGTATTTTATTTTATTTTATTGCAGCTATTGTAAAAGGGGTTGAGTTCTTGATTTGATTCTCCACTTGGTCTCTGTTGGTGTATAGAAGAGCTACTGATTTGTGTACATTAATCTTGTATCTGGAAATTTTGCTAAATTCTTTTATCAGTTCTAGGAGCTTTCTGGAGGAGTCTTTAGGGTTTTCTTTTCTTTTTCTTTTTTGAGATGGAGTCTTGCTCTGGTGTGCAGTGGCGTGATCTCAGCTCACTGCAACCTCCACCTCCCAGGTTCAAGCGATTCTCCTGCCTCAGCCTCCTGAGTAGCTGGGACTACAGAAGCCAGCCGCCATGCCCGGCTAACTTTTGTATTTTTAGTAGAGATGGGGTTTCACCATATTGGCCAGGCTGTTCTCAAATTCCTGATCTCCTCATCCACCTACCTTAGCCTCCCAAAGTGCTGGGATTACAGGTGTGAGCCACTGTGCCCAGCCATCTTTAGGGTTTTCAAGGTAAATGATCACGTTGTCAGCAAACAGTGACAGTTTGACTTCCTCTTTACCGATTTGGATGCCCTTTATTTCTTTCTCTTGTCTGATTGTCCTAGCTAGGACTTCCAGAACTATGTTGAAGAGTAGTGACAGTGGGTATCCTTGTCTTGTTCCAGTTCTCAGAGGGAATGCTTTCAGCTTTTCCCCATTCAGTATTATGTTGGCTGTGGGTTTGTCAAAGACGGCTTTTATTACATTGTATGTAATAGGCATGTCCCTGTATACCGATTTTGCTGAGAGTTTTAATCATAAAGGGATGCTGGATTTTGTTGAATGCTCTTCCTGTATCTATTGAGATGATCACGTGATTTTTGTTTTTAATTCTGTTTACGTGGTGTATCATGTTTATTGACTTGCATATGTTAAATCATCCCTGAATTCCTGGTATGAAACCCATTTGATCATGGTGGATTCTCTTTTGATATATTGTTGGATTTGGTTAGCTAGTAATTTGTTAAGGATTTTAGCAACTATGTTCATCAAGGATATTGCTCTATAGCCCAGGCTGGAGTGCAGCAGGGCAGTCATGGCTCACTGCAGCCTCAAACTCCTGGGCTCAACCAATCCTCCCACCCCACCCACCCCCCAGCCTCCCAAGTAGCTGGGACCACAGGCATGCAACACCCTGCCTGGCTAATTTTTTCAAAAGGTTTTTGTAGAGATAAGGCCTTGATATGTTGCCCAGGCTGGTCTCAAACTCCTGCACTCAACCAGTCCTTCCACCTTGGCCTCCCAAAGTGTTGACATCACAGGCATCAGCCACTGCACCCAGTCTATTAATGCATTTTCTATTCCTTTGAAATGCACCCAAGAAGGGTACTACCTTTGCTTCCACAGTATTGCTGCCAAAATACAAAACCTGAATTAAAGCAGGAGGAACATTCTACAAAATACCTGATCAGTCCTCTTCAGAAGGGTCAAGGTCACGAAAGGCAAAAAGATAGAAAGGCTGTCCCAGCTTGCAGGAGACAAAGGAGACATAATAACTTGGTGCAAGGTGTCCCCTGGACTGGATCCTAGACTAGGTAATAGAAGGAAATGCCCTCAATATGATAAAGACTATTTTTTATCTATTTCTGAGAAACAAATTATCCCCCAAACATACCAACTTAAAACTACAATCTCACACAGCTTCTGAGAATGACTTAGCTGGGTGGTTATGCCTCAGAGTCTCCAAGAGGTCTCAGTCAAGCTGTCAAATGGGGCGGCTGTCTTTGAAGACTACATGGGAGTGGAGAGTCCATTACACATGGACCTGGCTGTTGGCAGATGGCTTGAGTTCCTCAGCATATATAGCCCTTTTTATAGGCTCATGATGTGGCTTACCCCCAGGGTAAGTCATTCAAGACACAAACAATGAGAATGACCTAGGTAGAAGATGCAATATGTCTTTTAACCTAATCTAGAAAGTGACATACTATTACTTCTGGTATATTCTATTGGTCATATTAACTCACCATGGTACAATGTGGGAAGAAACTACATGAGGGTATGAATACCAGCAGGTGAAGCTCACTGGAGGCTATCTTAGAAGTGGGATACTACAAAGAATATTTAAGAAAAACTTAAAGCAAGCATCATATTTAAAGGTAGAACATTAGAGATAGAACCCCATTCAAGTGAGGGACCAATGGAATAAGACAAGGATGCCCACTATCACAGCTATTACAACTCCTACCAAATGTGAAGAAGGCACTCCTCTTCAAGGACTGTTTATGGTCTATAGTATTGTTTGACCCTGACTTGCTCTTCAAGTTGGATCCTGACCATAGGGGACAAATAATGTTATGGATGTGACTCTGGAGAGCTAGGCTCCTTTAATGAGAGGATGGCAAGTAAAAAATACTTCTGAAGACCCGTAAGTTAGAGTGTTAATAACAAACAACACTCTGAAAGGCATAAACTTAAATGGCAATGGATATCAGTTCCTTTATTTAACAAAGAAATCTTTCCACTCTTTCTGGAATACAAAATCCCAAAACTAATACAAACTCAACCCAGAAAACCAATCTCCAACTAATATGGAATCTATAATTCTGTGTTAGTTCCTTGTGATTGCTATAACAAATTACCACAAACTTGGTGGCTTAAAAAAATATGCACTTATTCTCTTACAAGTAAGTCTGGATGTAAGAGAATCCCAAATCAGTTTCACTAGGCAGAAATCAAGGTGTTGGGAAGGGGCTCACTCCATGTGGAGGCTCTAGGAGAGAATCTGTTTTCTTTTCTTTCTTTCTTTCTTTTTTTTTTTTTTTTGAAATTGTTTTGTTTTGAAATTGAAAGAGTTTCGCTCTTATTACCCAGGCTGGAGTGCAATGGTGTGATCTAAGCTCACTGCAACCTTCACCTCTCTAGTTCAAGCAATTCTCCTGCCTCACCCTCCGAAGTAGCAGGGATTGCACGTGCACGTCACTATACCTGAGTATTTTTCTATGTTTAGTAGAGACAGGGTTTCACCATGTTGGCTATGCTGGTTTCAAACTCCTGACCTCAAGTGATCCACCCACCTTGGCCTCCCAAAGTGCTGGGATTACAGGTGTGAGCCACCGTACCCAGCCTGTTTTCTTTTTTAAAAAATTATGGTAAAATATATATAAAATGAAATTTACCATTTTAACTTTTTGTTTGTTTGTTTGTTTTTTGAGATGGAGTCTTGTTCTGTCACCCAGGCTGGAGTGCAATGGCGTGATCTCGACTCAGCACAACCTCCGCCTCCCAGGTTCAAGTGATTCTCCTGCCTCAGCCTCCCAAGTAGCTGGGATTACAGGCATGCACCACCATGCCCAGCTAATTTTTGTATTTTTAGTAGACACTGGGTTTCACCATGTTGGTCAGGCTGGTCTCGAACTCCTGACCTCATGATCCACCCACCTTGGCATCCCAAAGTGATGGGATTACAGGCATTAGCCACCACACCTGGCCCATTTTAACCATTTTTAAATGTACAGTTCAGTGGCATAAAGTACATTCACATTGTTGTGCAAACATCCCTACCTTCCATCTCCAGAACTCATTTTGTCTTTCAAAACTGGAACTCTGTATCCCTTAAATAATAACTTCCCGCTCCCTCCCCATTACTCTACCCTCTGGCAACTGCCATTCTACTTTCCACCTTAGAATTTGACTGCTCTAAGTACCTTATATAAGAGGAATCACAATATTTGTCCTTCGAGTTGACCACCTTATTTCACTGAGCATTTGATTCATCCATGTGTAGTGTGTGTCAGAATTTCCTTCCTTAAAGGCTGGATAATATTCCATTGTATATATATACCACTTTCTTTTATACATTCAACCGCGGATGGACACTTCAGTTACTTGCACCTTTTCGCTGTGGTGAACAATGCTGCTGTAAACATGGTGTACAAATATCTCCTCAAGGTCCTGCTTTTAAACCTTTTAGGTATCAACTCGAAGTAGAGTTGCTGGATCACATGAGAAAAATTTATATTCCTGTCTTTTTTATCTTCAACTGCATGAGCTGCACTCCTCACATTCTTTGGCTCATTGTCCTTTCCTTCATCTTCTAAAACAGCATTGTAACATCTTGTTTCAGTGGTCACCTTGCCTATTCTCTCTCAAATTTCTCTCTGGCTCCCTCTTATATGGACACTTGTGATTGCATTTAGGGCCACCTGGCTAATCCAGGATAATCTCCCTATCTCAATATCCTTAATTTAATCACACGTGCAAAGTCTCTTTTGCTGTATAAGGTGACAGTCGTAGGTTCCAAGGAGTAGAACCTGGATATCTTTGGGGGGCATTATTCAACCCCACACAACTAATAGAAAAAGTAAAAGAATACAGAAACATCATTAATAGAAAGGTCCATAAAATCCTACTGTCTGTAGAGATCATCACAGGAAATTGTTTGCAGTATAGTTTTTTTATATTTCTTCCCATGCATATGCTAACAAATGTCCTTCTTTTATTTCCTTTCCTTTTTTAAAAAACAAAAAAATGAGGTACCATTCTACACAGCCCAGCAACTTGTCTCTTTCATTTAATAACGTATTCAAGCAAGCTCTTTGAGAGTAAAAAGAGTTTACTTTCATGCTACTGTCGTCTTTGAAGTAAAAATAGCAACTTTCCAGTAAAGTAAGTGACTTTTAGAAAAATTCTATTTGAAATAATCTTCTAGAAATGTCAATGTTAACTTTAATTCACAATAGGAAAGAGGGATTTTGAACCAAAATAAGTTTAGGGTCTGTATTTTGGGTAAATTATAGAAAGGGGCACTCTAGTTATATATGGATGACATACCTGAAGGCTAAATTGCATCACGTGTGGCAGGTTAATATGCCAGTCAACGTTTCCATGGTATCAGTTTAAACTAAGCATCGGGTGTTCGGAGTGGGACCTGGGTTGGAATCCTGGCTCTGTCATCAACTACATATGTGACCTTAGGCAAGCTGTGTCCAACTTCTGGACCTCAGTGTCCTTGCCTTTGAATTAAGAGCATTGGACTAGAAGTTCTAAGCTCTTTATGATCTTTCATTCTGCAACTTGAGAAAGACACTATTCTGCCGGGATGGAGATCTAGTTTTGAATCACAAATCTTTGACTAATTTGCCTTATAACCTTGAGCAAGACAGTCAGCTCTGTTGGGACGCAGTTTGTTTATCTGTAAAATGAAGAGATTGGACTAGAAAGGAGCCAGATCTTTTCTAGCTCTCATATTCTAGGACAGTGAGTCTTCAACTTGAATGTGTCTAGGATCAGTTAGGGGTCTTATTAAAATTCAGAGTCTGATTCAGCAGGTCTGGGGCAGAGGCTGAGTTTTTCATTTCCAGCAAATTCCCAGGTGAGGCTGATGCTGGAGACCACACCTTGAATAACAAGGTATTTGGATGTTGAACTATTAGGAAACTTTGTGAAAGACATGGAAATGGGCAAAAGAGAATACTGTATGTCCCCTGGGTGGAGTACTGGGGGATTATCCGATGCCGTAGGACTGTGTACCTTTGCTTGCCTTTCTGTTAACTAGCTATTGTTCATCTCTGTAAGAATAGAAGCTAAAATATAGAATATCAGGCTGGGCACGGCGGCTCATGCCTGTAATCCCAGCTCTTTGGGAGGCCGAGGCATTTGGATCACTTGAGGCCAGGAGTTCGAGACCAGCCTGGCCAATGTGGCGAAACTCCATCTCCACTAAAAATAGAAAAATTAGCAGGGCATGGTAGTGTGTGCCTGTAGTCCCAGCTACTTAAGAGGCAGAATTGCTTGAACCTGGGAGGCAGAGGTTGAAGTGAGCCAAGATCGCACCACTTCACTCCAACCTGGGTGACAGAGAAAGATACCATCTCAAATAAATAAAATAAAATAAAATAAAATGTAGAATATGGATACAGTAGTCCCTTATCTTCAGTTACACTTTCCAAGGTTTCAGTTACCTGTAGTCAACCAAGATCCAAAAATATTAAATGAAAAATTTCAGCAATAAATAATTCTAATAATAACCGAAATAAGTTTCAGGTTGCATGCCATTCTGAGTAGTGTGATGAAATCTTGCCACATCCCACCTGGGATGTGAACCATTGTGAATCGTCCCTTTGTCCAGCATGTCCACGCTGTATAGCTTCCCAATTTAGTAGCCATCTCAATTATCAGACTGACAGATCACAGTAAGGGTGAGGACAGTACATTAAGATATTTTGAGAGAGACCACAGTCATATAACTTTTTATTACAGCTATTGTTAAAATTGTTCCATTTTATTATTGGGTATTATTGTTAATCTCTTACTGTGTCTAATTTACAAATTAAACTTTATCATAGGTGTGTGTGCATAGGAAACAGCATATATAGGGTTCAGTACTGTCCAAGTTTCAGGCATGCACTGGAGGTCCTGGCACATGTCTCATGAGAATAGGGGGGAACTACTGTAATCATGGGATGAATTTTGTTTGGTAGAGATATGATTTCAACCCTGTAGGAGAGAAATGGCTCCCAAACATTACTTTTTCCTGTCCTATGGGATATCAACCAATTTTGCACAATTAGCAAATTCATTTCAGTGTTCTTGAATGACCACATATATGAGCTCTTCAAGTTATCCTTTAAACTGGCTCTACCTTTTTGAAAATTATGCTTTAACACCACTGGTTGTTTGCAATTCATTGATTTGTTGATTTATTACAAGCATGAAACACTTGCCGCTTGTATGGCAGTGGGGGCATGGGACATACAAACTCCTCTAGGAAAAGGGAAGGCATCATGCTTTCCTGACTCCCAGCACACTTGCCAGGTGAGAAAAGTACCTTACCGCAAATCTATTCTTGGCCATGTAATTTCACTCCCTGCCCCCAGGGCTAGAGGATTATGGAATATGGTGGAAGAAGGTGCCTCATTCATCATGCGGTCCATTAGCAATCAAGAGGTCCAGACCTGCCCAACCCCTGGAAGCGGTTATTGCTACGCTGGGATTCGAACCCTCGGGTCTGGGCTGTATCCCGGGGTTCTTTTCACTAGCTGCCGCCTAGTTTATTCTGAGACCACTAAATCAACGGCGTTCATCCGTCTGCTACAATTGTAATAATTTGAGGCTCAGACGTCTACAGCTTGGCCGACGCCAGAGCGGCTGAAGGGCGTGCCAGAGGCCGGGAGGCGGAGCCCAGGGCGGCCGCGCAGACGCCCCCGCTCCGCCCCGCAGGCTGCTGGGAGTCGAGGACTGGGTTGCTCTCCTTCCCCGGTCCCGCCCCCGTCTGTCTGTGTCGACAGCGGACGCTATCGATAAAGTTGTTGTTTTGACAATATGGCGGCGCCCATGGTGGGTGGCCGGGAAGCGTTCGCCTAAAGGTGGAAAACGAGGAGTAGAGGAGCCGCAGGCCACAGCCTGTGAGCAGGTAAACCCCTGGACCCGGCGCAGCGAGTTGAGGGACGAGGCCCGGTCTCCTCTTCCTCCGTCTCGGGAGGTTCTGACTTGCTGTGGGCAGGAAGGAAAGGTGCGGGCTGGGTTAGGTAGTCCTGGACCCTTGCAATTTCCAAACTGAAAATGCCTGAGATCCACGTCTTCAGGCTCTTGGAGCCACCGACTCCATTGATAGCTCTGAACTCTTTCCCAGAAAAACGCAAATGTACACGTAGTTTTGTACTCAAGCTCTCCTCTCCACTGCTCTCCTACCCCAGTTCATCCTTGGATCTTTTCCCCCCGGGTTAGGGGTTTGGACCCAGTTGAAGGTTATCACTTGCCTCTCTGGGGCCCACAGGTCGTTGCCACATGTTAGGGCTCGAAGGTCTTCAGAAAGATGAGGTTCCAGACGAGATATTTGCCTGAGGTCACAGGTAATGAGTAGCTGCAAAATCCAAGATACTTGTTTTCACAAAACTTGGTTTCTTTAAGATGAATTTTCCCAGGTGCATTCTTGCACTGTCTTTTGGGTGTAGTACACAGATGCCCTCATGTGCTTCTCCCCTGTGTTCTGTTTCTTTTTCTGCCTCCTACTCTTCTACTAGGCTTCTCTCACGCCTCTAATCCCTTTTTTGGTAGGGATAAGATTTCAATCCTGTAGGAAAGAAATGGCCTCGCCTCCAGGTTCAAGCAATTCTCCTGCCTCAGCCTCCCGAGTAGCTGGGACTACAGGCCCCCACCACCATGCCTGGTTAACTTTTGTATTTTTACCCTTTCACATTCATCATATCCTCACAGCCATCTGATAAAATCACTAAGAGGCAGTCCATCAGGGCTTTGGTGGACGGGTACTTGGAGTGACCAGGAACAAGGCCTGGAAAGTAAAGGAAAGGAACAGGGCTGAAACCTAGGAAGTTCTGTAATGAATCATAGCCTTGAATACTGACCATATGTTGATTCCCGTGAATCTTCCTATGGAATTAGAACCTGCGTAGGGTCTTGGGGATTCCTAACCCCAAAGGATATGGATTATTCTTAAAGGGTCTTAACACACATTATCAGATTGCTCCCCAGAAAGGTGAAATCAATTTACATTTCCTACCAGCAGTTATGTAAAAAATGCATATTTCTTTTCATTTGGCAATTTGGTAACTAAACTTTCATTGTTTTAATTCGCGTTTACTTGATTATTTGTAAAGCTGATCTTTTTCATGTCCTCTTTATTAACCATTTATATGTCATCTTTGCTGTTTTCATTTTTAAAATTCGATTTTTAATGTTTCTTTTCTCATACATGAACTCAAGAGTAGAATAACCTTTTGTCATTGCAGTTTTGGCAAACGTTTTCTCATAGCTAATTGTTTGCTTTCCAATTCTGTTCATAATGGTTTTGGCATACAGATGTTTTATATTTTTAGAGTCAGATTTATTAATATTTTCCTTTGTGAAGTTTTTCATTTTTTTTTTACTCAGGACAGAACATCCTGCACCCTCCTGAGATTTATTGAATGCTCATCTGTGTTTTTATCTTGTTTTATGGTACTTTAAAAAACATTCTTAATGTATTTTATTTTTTCATATTTCTGCTTTTCAGATCCAGACCTATAGATAAAAAACATTATTTAATCTATCTGGGATTTACTCTAGTTTATTATTTGAGGTGGGGCTCTAATTTTAAGTTTTTCTCCTGTTTGTTGAATAATCTATTACTCTCTAATCTGCTCCTGCTTTTTTTAAAAAAAAGAACTTTAAATGCTTTTAAATACTCAGATCTGTTTCAGGATTCTCTAGTTCATTAGTTTAAGCAAAGGAGAGGTCTTTAGTGAGCCAGGTATTGTATAAAAGTATTTAGAAAGCTTATTCTTGTTGTGTAGACAGAGTGTAGACAGAGCAATTCAGGTCACTTTGTATTTTATAATTTTGTTGTGCCCCTTTGTTTCTATTTGAGAGGATAGCCCAGAACACTCCTTATGTGTTCTTAGGGGATGCTGTCTAGGAGAGAAGTGGCAGGCATCCATTTATGTGTCCTCTGCTAAACAGGCATTCTTTGGTTTGCAAAGGTATGAAAGTGTTGACTTGGCAAGAGAACCGTAAAATCTATGACTTCTATATAATTAGGGAGTTCTAATTATAGAACACTAAGTCCTAAAAACAAATGCAGTTTGCCTTAAGTGTACAAAGTATATGTATATTAGGTTGGTTATATGGAATTGCTAACATTTAACCAATTTTGTATAGTTCACCCAAATACCTGTAATCACATCTGTGTACTTTAAAATAGCCAAGGCCAACTATAAAGTTTTTTTTTTTTTATTTTGAAATGGAGTCTCACTCTGTCGCCCAGGCTCTGGAGTGCAGTGGCGTGATCTCGGCTCACTGCAACCTCTGTGCCTCTCTGGTTCAAGTGATTCTCCTGCCTCAGCCACCGAGTAGCTGGGATTACAGGCACATGCCATCACGCCCAGCTAGTTTTTGTATTTTCAGTAGAGAAGAGGTTTCGCTATGTTGGCTGAGTTGGTCTCAAACTCCTGACCTCAGGTGATCCTCCTGCCTTGGCCTCCCAGAATGCTGGGATTACAGGCATGAACCACTGCCCTTGGTCTAAGGGAGATTTTTTTTTTTTTTAGACAGAGTCTCACTCTGTCACCCAGGCTAGAGTGCAATGGCGCAATCTCAGCTCATTGCAACCTCCACCTCCCAGGTTTAAGCAATTCTTCTGCCTCAGTCTCCCAAGTAGCTGGGACTACTAGCCCACCTAACTTTTGTGTTTTTAGTAGAGACGGGGTTTCACCATATTGGCCAGGCTGGTCTCAAACTCCTGACCTTGTGATCCACCCGCCTCTGCCTCCCAAAGTGCTGGGATTACAGGCGTGAGACACCGTTCTCGGCTGGGAGGTTTTTTTTTTTAAGTGTATACTTTACCCCTAAAGAAGCAAGAGCTGTTTAATGCAGTGAGAACTGATATGCCAGTTAGTACTTTGGCAGACCAACTTGTAAGATGCCCACATTATGTTGCTATCTTATGTGAGTGTGAAACTCACTGCTATAAGCCTTTATTGACATTCCTGGCAACATTTGTATCCAGTACCTTGGTGAATCATGCCAAATCCTAATAGATACGGAAAGAATTTTGAGAGAATCAAAGAACATCAGCTTAGAGTGCCAGGTTTATTTATTTATTTCTGTCTTGTTTTGAAAAAAATCTGTTTTCATCTGTCTTTTCACTGTAGCACTTGAGAAGAAGAAAGTTTAGGCTAGTCAGATATCTTAAATATTTGATGAAATCTCACCTCAACCCTTTAAATAGCAATAAAATGTGAAACTTCTTCAACGAGGTTATTTTCAGAATGTACCTGTGGAAGAAGCCAATGAAACATTAAAATTGAATTTTGAATCACAACTGGATGTCCTGGTAGGTCCCAATCTATGAGTTGTATTCCAACAAAATAGCACTCACCGTGACTACACATTATATATTTTTGTTTCTTATCTGCTTCCCTTATAGTTTGTTTCTTACCTGCTTCCCTACTAGTTTGTAAGTGCCATGAAAGAAGGGAATCTAAGCTGGGTGCAGTGGCTCACGCCTGTAATCCCAGCACCTTAGTAGGCCAAGGTGGGTGGATCATGACGTCAAGAGTTCGAGATCAGCCTGGCCAACATGGTGAAACCCTGTCTCTAATAAAAATACAAAAATTAGTCAGGCATGGTGGTGTGTGCCTATAATCCCAGCTACTCAGGAGGTAGAGGCAGGAGAATTGCTTGAACCCAGGAGGCCAAGATCCCGCCATTGTTCTCCAACCTAGGCAATTGAGCGAGACTCCATCTCAAAAAAGAAAAAGAAAGAAGGGACTCTGTTTTTGTTTGCTGCTGTATCCCCAGTGCCTAGAACAATGTGTGGGCCTAGTGGTACTCAATAAATATTTGGTGGTGGCTCATTCCTGTAATCCCAGCACTTTGGTAGGCTAAAGCAGGTAGATCTCTTGAGCCCAGGAGTCAGAGGTTATACTGAGGTATGCTTGTGCCACTGCACTCCAGCCTGAGTGAAAGAGCAGGATCCTGTCTCTAAAAAAGTAAGTAAATATATATTTGGTAAATGAAGGAGAAACTAAATGAATTAATAGTCTTCTAAATAATGGTTATTTTCTGGCTCAGCCTACACTGTATATTTAATTTATAATATGTATTAAGATTGCTAATAGTAGTTCAGAATTTCTGGTCCTCCTGGGAGGCCTGTGTTTAGACCCCTTCTGATGTTTGGGCCTAAGGCCAACCCAACATGTACTTGAGCTCTTCTGAGGCTCGAAGACATAGGAAGTGAAGCCTGGTGGAGAGTCCCTGGGCTGGCCCAAAGGGAGGGGAGGGAGGGCACTCCATGCCTTCCGTGCAACTTGAGGTTGTGCAGGAGCTGGCAGCTGAGGGTCTCCATTTTTTCCTACAGGAGTTTTACATCTTTGATGTTAGAGGTCACTGACCCTTTATATTTTCTATTAAAAAGTTTGTGTTTAGCTCAATTGAATTGCTAAAGTATTCTTTTCAGGGAAAGAAATCACTAAAAGAGTAAGAAGAAAGCACAGGGCCAGAACACTGGACTATGCCGAATGGAAAAATAAGCTCTGGGGAGGGTTTGAGGCAGCTATCGTGTGCTTTCTGCCTTCTTTTTCAGGGTTTTCTCACCTTCTGAAGAATGGCTTCAGCTTGGCAGAGATTGAGTTTTTATGCCTCTTTTGTGAAAAGACAGTTAAATGGTGGGCCAGATATCACCAAGTGGGAAAGAATAATTCCTGGATGTACCAGAAGTATCTACAGTGCCACGGGAAAGTGGACAAAAGAGTATACGTTGCAGACCAGAAAGGATGTCGAGAAATGGTGGCATCAACGAATAAAAGAACAGGCCTCCAAAACTTCAGAAACTGATGTGAGTATTCTGAGAGATTCTTAGAGGATAGAGAAGAGGGGCTAAAGGTTTGGACTCTGGGGTTAGACTACCTGGTTCAAATAAGATATTAAATATGTGACCTTGAACCAAATTGTTGAATTTCTCTGTGCTTCAATTCTCTTATCTGAAATGGAGAGTGATAATAATCGTGCCCACCGTGGTGGATGCACACATAGTAATATTGTGCACGAGGTATGTGGCAGACAGCAGCACACTAGGTGTTCTAGAGCAACGTTTACTAGGGGAAGCTTATCAAAATAGGAGCTCTACCAGATGTTGGGTCCTTTGTGGTCCACTGCATGCTGGGGCAGCACACAAGAATCTGGCAGGGTCATATCTGAGACTCTAAGAGGGGCACCTGGGCTCCTCGCTGGCTGCATGTTCTGAGAAGTATCTGCCCCTTCCCTGGCAGGACTTTAGCCTCCAACTCTGTTTTTTGCCACCTCAGCATCATGGTTTGGGGGATACCAGTCCTTCCACTGCTGTGATCTGGGGCAGCAGCTGACGTGAGTTAGTGGACCCTTGGCTTCTGCACCAGGGGCACTAGCTTGACACTCTACCTGAATTCACTGTGGAAATATAATACTTGGCTTCAGCCAGTTTCCATAGAGTGCGCTCTGTTCCTTTTCTGGGAGGACAGTTTGCTGGGAATCAGTCTGGAATGTGTTAACCCTTACCTCTTCATAATGGTCAAAATGATAGGTGGGAGACGTGATTTGTTGCATGAAATGTTTGAATCTGATCGGAGTTTTACTCTTAAATTTTGATTATCTCTTTGTGGTAGTTATTGTCAAATAATACAAATGCTCTACGTTTAATAAAGAGATTAGGCCCAAGGCAAGCAGTTGAGTAAGTACAGCTGCACAAGACCACACCTCTCTCGACTTGCCTTTTCCCCCTTCCTGATTCTGTCATCACACTTGTTCTTTCTATGAGATTGGTGGTTATGAAAAATGAGTGAGGGGAGGGGAGCTATTTGTGTTAAACTGAAAGATGGTTTGGGGCAATGGTTAGAAAGAAAAATTGCTATTAAGAAAGATGTAGTGTATAACAAGCAAAATGAAATTTAAAAAAAGGAAGATTTGAATGTAATGTATGATTCTACAATGAAAGCTTGACTTTTACCTCATTAGGAAGTGAAAAGCCCTTGTGTCAACATCATCAGATCGATATAACGTAATTTAATTGAAAACAAACTCTTAAGGAGCAGTTTAATTCTGAGTGAGGACAGTAAAATTAGTTCTTTTTCCTTTTGTTTGGATTACCATTTATTGACTTCCAAACATTTCGACATTGTAGCATATTAATTTTGTGACATCTCATTCTTCTTAAGCATATGGTTTTTAAAAATGTTAAATGGATCAAAATAAATTTTTTCAGTAATTGGGGGCATAGTGTAAGGGGCATTGTGTGTGATCCCCTGGTGGCCCCCTATCAGGATTTGAATCAAGGAATGGCAAAGTAGAGCGCTCAGTGAGAGAGCTGGAGCTGGGCTGTAATGCTGGCTCTGCCCCAGGAAACCTGCATCATCCAGGCCACATCATTTAACGTTTTGGATTCTGGGGCTCCTTACATTGCTTATCTCACAGAACTGTTTTCAAAATCAAATGAGAAAATGTGTGACTTTTGCATTTTACAAACTGAAGTGGTACATAAATAAAAGACGCATGAAGATCAGAACGTGGTGTATGTATCAGGAACTGACACTATGACGGAATGCTGGTGGATTTTGAAGCATTTATAATTGATCTCACTGTGGTATTAGATTCACTTGAAATCCACTCAAATGAGTTTTTCGAAATGGAATATCTTGCCATCACCATAATTATTATTTAAAAAAGAATTTTCATTTAATGAGCATTTAACCATGTGCCAGGCACTATCTTTCAATTGATTATCTCATTTAATCCTGAAACAACCCAGGGGATAGGTATTATTATCCTCATTTTTAGAGTAAGAAAACTGAGGCTCAGAGAGAGGTTTAGGTAATTTGCCAAGACATGGCAGAGCCAGGTTTCAAAATCAAACGTGTGTTTGATTCCTCAGCTCATGCTTTTTCACCCAGAGCCTTCTTTTGTCTCACCTTTGATTTACAGATAGCAAACTGATCCCAAAAGGCAAAAGCATTTGCTTAAGGCCTCACAGCTAGTGACAAAGCTAGGACCAGAACTAGGGCTCCGGACTCCTACTGAGGTGCTCCTTTACTCTGTCATCCTGTAGGCTCAGCGACAGCTTCAGAGCATGATCTATAAAGAGGCAGAAGTCGTCTTTCTTCTAAAGTCAGAAACTGACAAAAATAATAGGACCCACTTATAAAAACTATCCTTTCCCCATCACTTAAAATCTTAATCTATTTTAAAGGAATTCTTATACTTTTATATAATTATGAAAATTTCCCTTTCAATCAGATTCTTGCTCAATTATAACAGAAACTCCCATCATTCCTCTCTTTTCCACCCCCAGATGATAGAACTCATTTCATTGTCAGAGGAAAATGACTTAATTCATGCAGAAAAGAAAAAGGCAGGGACAGGCAATAAGCTGAATACCTTTTCTGCAATAAACAAAAATATTCTTGAATATTAAAGACTTTAGAAAACAATATTTTTCCATGTATCTTTTATGAACTCAGAATTGGATTTTGGCTTAGCTAGTATATAATTATTCATTTGATTTTGCTATTAATTTAATCTTTATTGAACAAATGTAAAAAAGGAGATGCTAGTAAAGAAATTACAAGTGGAAAATGTTTGGGGCAAGATTGTTAAATGTGTAATAAAATAAACATATTAGTATAATAAAAATAATTTTATATAAAAAGTTTAAAATGAAAAACAGAAACAGCTTTGATCAAGGATTTTACTGTTTTTCTAACTCCCAAAGAACTCTTAACAGCTATTTTCACATATTCCTAAAAATTTCCTAAGAATAAGCCTTAGGCTTAATTCATTATAAAGAGTAAGGTTTGAATTGAGTGGACAGTTTTCTCCTGATTCTGCACAAAGTACAAGAATGGGGTCTTGTACCTCCTTGGAGAGACTTGCTCATAAGCTGAGAGGGTCATCTGCCACTCACTTTCTTAAGGACAGTTATTAAATTCCTGAGTTCCCACCAGCCCTTGAATCTCAGGTCCTTTCTCACACTTCTGAGGTTTTCCTCAGAGTTATAAATCTGCAGTTTCTAATTAAAGTGTGTGACCAATGTGTTGCTTTCCATCCTGTTTGTGTAAATCCATTGTAGTTGTCATTTCAGCAGTTCCAGATGATTTTCTAGTTTGTGTATGATCCAGATTTCTTAATTGTTCTCTTTTTCCCATTTCTTCCTTCAGGCAGCTAAACACTCCTCGGTAATTTCTAGAGGGTGGGCAGCACAAAGAAAAGTCCTGCTCTAGATTTTGTGGGGTTTTTTTTGTTTTTTTTTTTGCCACTTGCTCATGGTTCTGTTAAAGGTTTGTTTAAGTTCTTTGCTGAAGGAAGTTTAAGAACTCCTTGGCAAAAATCTGATTTCTGATTTCTTCTGCTCTACTGATTATATTTGGTTTAAGTGCATTATCAGTCATGCCAACACTCAGCAAATGATATTTAAAAAGCCCCTCCCACATATGTTCACAAAAGAAGGGTTATGAGTATTCTGTTTTGTATTTGTTTTCATTACTTCGGGGGAAGCAAATTCTTAAAGAACTCTAGCAAAGCTCTAGGAAGAGAGTAAGGCCAGAAAGAAAAAAACAGAAGGCAGAAATAAATGAATAAAAAGCATAAATAAATAAATAAAGCAGAGGTTTTGACCCTCTGACCAAATAGTTACTTGTTGCTCTTCCTTTCTCCCCAGCCCCTCCACCCCCGACCCTGTCATGAGATAATTTAAACTTGGGTACGGGGAACCCTCCTATTACCTGGGTGGGATTTGTGAAGGTTGCTGGGTAAAAAGTGCTCCATAGGGGCCAGTTATCAGGCTTTTAGGCAGAAAGGCCAATGAACATTTATCCAACATTTTATTAAACTCCTGGCGTTGGGGACAGATGTGAAGAAAGGTGACAAAAGCACAGTGCTTGCCCTTGAACAATAGGTCTCCCCAGTAGGAGTCCATTCAAGGACTACCATCTTTGTTTGCCTTATCCATTCATGTGCACACTCATGACAACATTCATCGTTGTACCAGGGGAAGAATTAAGAGGACAGAAGTCAGTGATCCAATAAGGACTCATTGGCCTGCATTCCTTCTGTTCAGATGCATGTAAAGTTTTCTATGTTTCTCATGATTAAGCTGCTTCTTTGGAAGCTGGGGAGTTATATAACCCTGATCTGAGGCTGCTTGTTTATCATCCCTGGCGAACAACAACCTTCTCCCTTTTTAAAAGATCTTCTCATTACCTTCCCATTTCAACATTTTTTGTTGAAAGATAAGCTCACAATACAATGGGGAAACTGAGAACCCAAATTGGTACCTTAGGATCCTATTGTTACTGCTAAATCTACATCAGAATGCAGCTATAGAGAATTTAGGAAGAGACTCCAATTTTAGAGATGTTACATCTATGTGATTCAACGATTGTTTCCTTGAATTATATAGATATATGTGTTAGAGCTTCCTTTGGAAAAACAGACAGTTCTTTAAGGACTTAGATAGAAGCTGTCTTAGAAGTGGTTTTTTTTTAATGAGGTAGCATTCTTTTATTCCTCTGCTTTCCTAATAAACTTGCCTTCACTTTACTGACTTGCCCTGAATTCTTTATTGCCCGAGATCCAAGAACCCTCTCTTGGGGTCTGCATTGGAAACACTTTTTTTTTTCCTTAGGTTATTGGGGTACAGGTGGTATTTGGTTACACGAATAAGTATACTGCACCCACCACTTGAGCAATATACGCTACACCCTATTTGTAGCCTTTAATCCTCACCACCCTCCCACCCTTCTCACCAAGTCTTCAAAGTCCATTGTATCACTCTTATGTCTTTGCATCCTCATAGCTTAGCTCCCGCATATCAGTGAGAACATACAATGTTTGGTTTTCCATTCCTCAGTTACTTCCCTTAGAATAATAGTTTCCAGTCTCATCCAGGTCACTGCAAATACCGTTAATTCATTCCTTTTAAAATATAAGTTTTTAAAAGAAAAAAAAATTTAGATATATGGATAATTAACATTGAGGTTATTTGGCATTATTTTGGACATTCTTTAGCTTAAACCAGGGCTTTAAATGTTGCTTTTGGACCTTTTAGTTGATTTACACTCTGGGAACAGTCTTTTAAAGAGGAAACCTCAAAAATGTTAAATTATTACTTTGCATAAAATGCCAAAATATTATGCATACATGGGGAGTTCCCAGAAAATGCTTAATAAATACTCATTGTCGTTCTTTCCTAGAAATCAAAGCCCAAATTTTACGTGCTTTCCATGTTCCCTTATCCTTCTGGTAAGCTGCACATGGGCCACGTGCGTGTCTACACCATCAGCGACACCATAGCACGGTTCCAGAAGATGAGAGGGATGCAGGTAAGAACAGGTGCCCACTGGAGCAGCCCTTGTCTGCCACACACAGGGTTGGCATGTAGTAATATCTGTTCAAGACAAATGAAGAAAACCAACTTTAGTTAAGATTAGGACAGCTTTGAAGCTGGGCATGAAAAGCTTAGTGTTTCCTTTTATGGATTAGAATATAGTATCTAGGTTAACTGGGGGGCAGCCGTGAGTTGGGTGTTGTGCTAGGGGTGAAGATCAGGTGGGAATGGGGTGAAAGGTAGATACAAATGTGGATAACACTGATAATCTTCCCAGGAGATGCTCACCCATGAATAGAGAATCATTTTATAAGGGACTGAGGTCAAGAGTCTAAATACACATCAGTTCTATGAGTGGCAGGTGGGACTGCGAGAGATTTTTTTCCTTTCTATTTGATATTTTCCATATTCTTTGAGCATATATTTATTTTCTAATGGAAAAAAATAATTTTTTTTAGGACAAAATATTTGGGGAGTAACAACTCTGGGAGTTAGGGAAAGTGCCACTAAAGAGGGAACATCTGGGCCAGGCAACTGGCTCATGCCTATAATCCCAGTGCTTTGGGAGGCTCAGGCAGAAGGATTACTTGAGCCCAGGAGTTCAAGACCCACCTGGGCAATGTAGTGAAACCCAGTCTCCGCAAAACATACAAAAAATTAGCCCAGTTTGGTGGTACATGCCTGTAGTCCCAGCTACTCAGGAGGCTGAGGTGGGACGATTGCTTGAACCTAGGAGGTCAAGGCTGCAGTGAGCTGTGATTGTGCCACTACACTGCAGTCTGGGCAACAGAATGAGACCCTATCATGCCACTACACTGCAGTCTCGGCAATAGAGTGAGACCCTATCTTTGGGGAAAAAAAAAA
>PVKP010017458.1:0-46097 GCA_004027715.1 Plecturocebus donacophilus
ACCATCATAGTCTGTGTGGTAAATGATTGTGTAAAATAAACAAATGAATCTCACTGTGACGTTTGTTAAGCAATTGGCCTCTGGAATTTCAGGTAGAACATTACCTATGGGGGATGTTTTACGGAGGCTGGAGTGCTGTAGTGGTACTTTGAGGCCTCTCGCTTTTTTGTTTTTTTGAGACGGAGTTTTGCTTTTGTTGCCCAGGCTGGAGTACAATGGCGCGATCTCGGCTTGCTGCAACCTCCATCTCCCAGGTTCAAGTGATTCTCCTGCCTCAGCCTCCCAAGTAGTTGGGATTACTTGGCACGTGCCACCACACCTGGCTAATTTTGTATTTTTAGTAGAGACAGGGTTTCACCATGTTGGCCTGGCTGGTCTCGAACTCCCAACCTCAGGCGATCTGCCCACCTTGGCCTTGCAAAGTGCTGGGATTACAGGAGTGAGTCACTGATGGCCTCTCGCTCTTAATAAGGCTCATGTTTCTTAAATGCAGTGATTATTCACCAACACCAATTAATCGTGGTCCACAGATGATTGTCTCTGCATGGGCTCTTGTCTTCTGACAACAAAATGTGGGTCAGGCTGGTTCTTGGGGTGTTTAATTAAAGAGAGTTTAACAGAAGAATTGTTTCCAGAGGTGTAAGCAAAGCTAAGAGAATCAATAAGGAGCGTTCTTGAACAAGCACAAGTGAGAAAACGTTACTCAGCCCTCACCCCCACACTCCAGAACTGGAAGGGCAAGGAGCCCAGCAAGAACTGTCACCATGCCAGAGAGGCCATCTAGCAGAGGCTGCAGCCCAGAGACAGGGGCATGGCAGCTTTTAGAACTGGGGCCAGGCTGGTTGTGGGGAGCATATATCCTGACCTCTCCCTCCACCCATCCTCTGACCTCCACCATTGGCCATGCCCAAGTGGGATCCCAGGTGATGCGATCTGTAGAAGTCAGGCTTCTCAGAACAGAGGAGAACAGTGTGGGTCAGAAAACAGGAATGATCATTTCTGTGCCTAATCATTCCTGGTCCTCAAAAACGGATTTGGTTTTGTTTTAATTTGAATAACATTGGTCACTGGGAACTATAAAAAGCAAGTCATTCTTTTAATCAATTCTAAGGATTTTTTTTTTCTTTTTGTGAGGAATGTGTGATTAGGTAAGGCATATGTAGTCTGTGGGATCTCTTGAATGCAGTGGTGCTCTCAGCTGAAGAGTTGAGAACTTCTGATGTACACTCACTGCTCCCACTGTTCCTTACAGGCAGCAACGGGCATGAGTTTGTTTTCCTTCTAAAGGGCCATGAGGATCTGCGGCAGGATGAGCGTGTGATGCAGCTCTTTGGCCTGGTTAACACCCTTCTGGCCAATGACCCAACATCTCTTCGGAAAAACCTCAGGTATTCAGAAACTCTGAAATGGCAACGATTTGAGAAGTCTTCTGGTTTTTTCCTACATTTGTCTCATATTATACCTTAACAAAAAAAACCTATAAAATTAGGGAACCAGGCACGGTGACTCATGCCTGTAGTCCCAGGAACTCCAGAGGTTGAGGCAGGGGGATGGCTTAAGCCCAGGAGTTCAAGGCTGCAGTGAGCTGTGATTGCACCACTGCACTCCAACTTGGGTAATAGAGCAAGACCATCTCTTTAAAAGAAAAAGAAAAAGGCTGGGTACTGTGGCTCATGCCTATAATCCGAACATTTTTTGGAGTCCAAGGTAAGAGGATCACTTGAGCCCTGGAATTCAAGTCCAGCCTAAGCAACATAGAGAGACCTCATTTCTCTTCATTTAAAAAAAATTAAAAAGGTGGTCGGGTGCAGTGGTTCATGCATGTAATCCAAGCACTTTGGGAGGCCAAGGCAGGTGGATCACTTGAGGTCAGCAGTTTGAGACCAGCCGGGTCAACCTGGTGAAACCCTGTCTCTATTAAAAATACAAAAGTTAGCTGGGCGTGGTGGCGGCCACCTGTAATCCCAGCTACTCAGGAGGCTGAGGCAGGAGAATCACTTGAACTCCGGAGGCAGAGGCTGCAGTGAGCCAAAATCGTGCCATTGCTCTCCAATCTGGGCAACAAGAGTAGAACTCCATCTCAAAAATAAATAAATAAAAAAGAAAGGTAAGGAAAAAAAAAATTAAGTGGCTAGACATGGTGGCTCACATGTAATCCTGACACTTGGGAAGGCCACAGCAGGAGGATTGCTTGAGACCAGGAGTGCAAGACCATCCTGGACAACAACGTGAAACCCTGTCTCTACAAAAAATAAATCAGCTGTGCATGGTGGCTCATGCCTGTTGTCCCAGCTACTTAGGAGAGAGAGGCAGAAGAATCATGTGAGCCCAGGAGGTCGAGACTGTGTGCCATTACACTCCAACCTGGGCAACAAAGCAAGACCATGTCTCTCAGAAAAGTTAAAAATAAAAATAGCTGGGCATAGTAACTCACGCCTGTAATCCCTGTCTCTACAAAAGGATTTTAAAAATTAGCTGGAGACAGTGTAGTCCCAGCTACTTGCAGGTCAAAGGCAGGAAAATCACATGAGCCCAGGAGGTCAAGGCTGCAGTGTGCTGTAATGGCACCACTGCACTCCAGCCTAGATAACAGAGCAAGACCCTGTCTCAAAAAGTAAATAAATAAACAATTTTTTTTAAATGTTTTTAAAATGAACAATTAAGTTATAAAATTTTATAACTTAATTTATAACCAAGTTCTTCCAGAGTTTTTAGGGTATTCTCATTGGGAAATGCCTTTAACAACCTCCAAAGAATCCAGGAGGGAGCAATTTGTGACAGGTAGACTGGAGAGTCTGCAGATGGGATGGGTCTCACCCCTTGTGGGTAAAAGTCAAACCTTTTCTATCATCAGTACTCTGGCACTCGTCTTCCTATTAACACCATGAGAATTCACTTGAGAGGTATTTTAGTCTTAGTCACTTGGTTGTTTCCCCAAAGCCATGAATTCACTGGGCAGGTTGAGGAGACTGTGTTGCTTTCACTGCACCATCAGTGGACTTTCTGTGATGCCTTATTCTTCACAAAGCATCCCTCAATACTCACTTCACACCAGCCTGGTATGGAGGGCTCATTAAAAATAGTCTGCCTGTGTCCTGAGCTGACCAAGGGTATACTCAGTTGGGCTTTTGACCTCCCTTTCCCTTTGCAAACTGGTAAAAGCCCTACTCTCTTTACGATACAATAATCCTGCTTTCCTGTGGGCACCAGCATCCAGAGATATGCCGTCATCCCTTTATCAACCAACTCTGGCCTCATTGGTTGGGTCCCCCACTGTGACACGCTTCACGCCCTCATCCGGGACTACAGGGAGAAGAAGAAGATCCTTCTCAATATTGAGCATCGCATCATGTTGCGGGTATGTGATGCGGCCACAAGAGCCAGCACCCCTTCCATGGCAAGGAATCCATAGAGCTGCTCTTCTAATTCTTCTCTGTACATCTGTCACTGAGAAATCTCTTTGAGAGAATCAGCTTTGAAGAAGGTTTAATAAAGTGAGTCCTAAAGCAGATCCCTTCTAAGAAACTGAAGGACCCTTAAGTTGAGAAATTGTTTTCACCTTCCTAGGGAAGACTAGGCAGATAAATATTCAGCACCATATATTTACTAATGTATACAAAGCACTGGCCATCTGGAGAATCATGTTTAGTAGATGTGTAAGTAATAAGAGAGAGAATTGCTTGTTATCCAAAACCTTGAAACTTCTAGTACTGTCATCTGCACAGAAGGGCTCTACTGAAGTGAGGTCTTGTGTTTTTCCCTTATGCCTTGGGGTTCCAGTAGTCATCAGGTTAGAGTGGTCACTTTGTTTCTCCTTTTGCCATGTTCTTATTTCCATTCTCCTTTGGCTGCAATGGGGAAATTAGAACTCACCTTTGCCTGGACCCTAAGCTTTGTTTCTTCCTAGACGGTACCCTATGTGTCTCAGGCTGCTCTCTTACTGAACAATTGTGTCCTGATGCAGATGGCTCCGGACTATGACCACTTGACTCTGATGCAGAAGGTGGAGGTGTTTGAGCATGCCGTCAATAATACAGCTGGAGACGACCTGGCCAAACTGCTGTGGCTGAAAAGCCCCAGCTCTGAGGTAGGCCACTGGGCTCTGCAGGCCTGCGCTCCCCTGGAACCACCACTCACAATAGAGTGGCCTTCCATCTGTTCATGTGCACACAGTGGCTCTTCTTCACTGTGACTGGCTGTAGAGCATGTCCAGACTTTCTAATAAAACTGAAATGAGCAAGCAAGACAAGTTCACAGAGTTAGAAAGAGTAGTTTAATGTTTTTCCAGAACTCTTTATATATTAAAGATAGTTGTCTTTTTTGTATGTGTTACAAATTTCCTATTCATTTTTAAAGTTTGCTAATGGTGTGTTCTCTGATTTGGGGTTTTTGTTTGGTTTGGGTTGGTTTTTGATATACAGTCAGCCGTCCTTATCTGTGGCTTCTGCATACGTGGATTCAACCAGCCGTGATAGAAAATATTTTTAAAATATATATTTAACAATAAGAAATGATGTAAATTTTAAAAATATAGTAGAATGACTACATTGTATAGCATTTACATTGTGTTAGGTATTATATGTACTCAGGACGATTTGAGGTATAAGGGAGGTTGTGCACAGGTTACATGCAGTACTACGCCATTTTATTTAAAAATTGTATTTGAGCTGGGCACAGTGGCTCACACATGTAATCCCAGCACTTTGGGAGGCCAAGGAGGGCGGATTGCCTGAGGTCAGGAGTTCAAGACCAACCTGAACAACGTGGAGAAATCCCGTCTCTACTAAAAATACAAATTAGGGGCCGGGTGCGGTGGCTCACGCCTGTAATCCCAGCACTCTGGGAGGCCGAGATGGGCAGATCACGAGGTCAGGAGATCAAGACCATCCTGGCCAACATGGTGAAACCCCATCTCTACTAAAAAATACAAAAATTAGCTGGGCATGGTAGCAGGTGCCTGTAACCCACCTACTTGGGAGGCTGAGGCAGAAGAGCTTGAATCAGGGAGTCGGAGGTTGCAGTGAGCCGAGATCATGCCACTGCACTCCAGCCTGGCGATAGAACAAGACTCTATCTCAAAAAAAAAAAAAAAAAGTGTGTATATATATATGTAAAATTAGCTAGGCGTGGTTGCTCATGCCTGTCATCCCAGCTACTCTCGAGGCTGAGGCAGGAGAATCGCTTAAACCCGGGAGGTGGAGGTTGCAGTCAGCGGAGATCGTGCCATTGCACTCCAGCCTGGGCTACAAGAGCAAAACTTCATCTCAAAAAACAAAAAATCGTTTTGGCCAGGCACAGTAGCTCACACCTATAATTCCAGCACTTTGGGAGGCAAGGCAGGAGGGTCGCTTGAGCCCAAGAATTCAGTACCAGCGTGGGCAGTGGCATGATCTCAGCTCATTGCAACCTTTGCCTACTGGGTTCAAGCAATTCTCCTGCCTCAGCCTCCCAAGTAGCGGGGATTATAGGCACTTACCACCATGCCTGGTTAATTTTTGTATTTTTAGTAGAGACAGGATTTCATCATGTTGTCCAAGCTAGTCTCAAACTCCTGACCTCAAGTGATCCAACCACCTTGGCCTCCCAGAGTGCTGGGGTTACAGGTATAAGCACCTACACCTATTCTGTGAGATCCCAATTCTACAAAAAATTAGCCGAGCATGGTGGTGCACACCTGTAAGCCTAGCCACTTACTTGGGAGGATCATTTGAGCCCAGGAGAATGAGGCTGCCACATCATGCCACTGCACTTTAGCCTGGGTAACAGCGCGAGACCCTGTCTCAAAAGAATAATAATTTTTAAAAAATTATTTTTAAGCTGGGTGCAGTGGCTCACACCTGTAAACCGAGCACTTTGGGAGGCCAAGGCAGGTGGGTCACCTGAGGTAAGGAATTCGAGACCAGCCTGGCCAACATGGTGAAACCCCGTCTCTACAAAAAATACAAAAAATTAGCCGGGCGTGGTGGCGGGCGCCTGTAATTCCAGTTACTCAGGAGGCCGAGGCACGAGAATCGATTGAACCCAAGAGGCAGAGGTTGCAGTGAGCCGAAATCGCACCATTGCTCTCCACCCTGGGTGAGAAGAGTGAAACTACATCTCAAAAAAAAAAAAAAAATATATATATATATATAAATATGGCCGTATCACATACCCGCAACATGATGCAATGCTCAATGTTGAGAAGGATCTTCTTCTCCCTGTAGTCCCAGATGAGGGCATGCAGCGTGTCACAGTGGGGGACCCAGCCAATGAGGCCAGAGTTGGTTGATAAAGGGAAGACGGCATATCTCTGGAGGCTGGTGCCCACAGGAAAGCAGAGCCAAGATTGAGCCACTACCTTCCAGCCTGGGCAACAGTGAGACTCAGTCTCAAAAGACAAACAAAAGATAACATATATATATATATATATATTTTTTTTTTTTTTTTTTTTTTTTTTTTTTAAGAGACCAAGTCTCACTGTGTCACCCAGGCTGGTCTTGACCTCCTGGGCTCAAGCAATCCTCCTGCCTTGGCCTCCTAAAGTGCTGGGATTACAGGCGTGAGCCACCTTGCCCAGCCTGAACACTTAAATCCTTACATGTCCTTGGATTTCTTTCTAGGGGTCCTCTTCTGATTCATTGCTCTTTCTGCCTGTTTCTCAAGTTTCATCCTGTTAATACAAGTCCCTTCTCAGGGGCTATTTTTATCTATGTTTTTTCTTGAGGCTATTACATCTTTATAATCCTACGGGGATAGCCTTAAACTGATACTTTTCATTTACTCCGATCTTTAAGTCTTACACATTTCTAATTAAGTTTATTCTAAGGCATAGTTCATTGTTAGAATTGTGAATGAGTTCTTTATAATGTTATACATTCTAACCAGTTATTGATGGACTGTAACAAAACAACTGATTAGACCAGGCACAGTGGCTCAGGCCTGTAATCTCAGCACTTTGGGAGGCCAAGGCAAGCGGTTCACTTGAGGTCAGGAGTTCAAGACCAGTGTAGCCAACATAGTGAAACCCCGTCTATAATAAAACTACAAAAATTAGCCAGGAGTGGTGATGGGCGCCTATAATCCCAGCTACTTGGGAGGCTGAGGCATGAGAATCGCTTGAACCCAGGAGGTAGAGGCTGCAGTGAGCCAAGATTGAGCCACTGCCTTCCAGCCTGGGCAACAGCGAGACTCGGTCTCAAAAAACAAACAAAAGATAGCTTATTAGAGTATAATTATGTTGATACTAGTTAAAGTTTCCAGAGCCTTAGTTCACATGCGCTCCTGTGTTCTAGGTGTGGTTTGACCGAAGAACCAATTATACCCGTTCTTTAGCGGTCATGTCAATGGTTGGGTATATTTTAGGCCTGGGAGATAGGTGAGTAATTTAATTTGGTTTTTTAGTCTTCTTTCTCCATTGTAGTTTTCCTGAATGGTTTCATTTGGTTTTCCAATTAAATATATGGCTCTTTGGTAAATAAATATTGGTATTGTGTATGTAAGGTCTCCTTTACGACATTAGCCTTAGTTCCCTGTTGGTTGTGATGCCATCAGAACAATACATCAAAGTAAAGAAAAGGAAAAATAGTTCAAGCTGGGTGCAGTGGCTCATGCTTGTCATCCCGGCTATTCGGGAGGCCAGGGCGAGAGGATCATTTGAGCCCAGGAGTTTGAGACCAACGTGGGCAATAGCAAGACCCATCTCAAAAAAGCCCCATATAGTTCAAAGATACTACTTTCTCCTTAGATTGGCTTAATGTATTAAAAACTGTATTACAGGGCAGGCTCAGTGGCTCATGCCTATAACTCCAGCACTTTGGGAGGCTGAGGTGGGAGGATCATTTGAGCCTAGGAATATGAGACCAGCCTGGGCAACATAACAAGATCCCATCTCTACAAAAAATAAGCAAAATAATTAGCCAAGTGTGGTGGCTTGCACATGTAGTCCCAGCTCTTTGGGAGGCTGAGGTGGGAGGATCACTTGAGCCCAGAAGGTCAAGGCTGCACTGAGCTATGATCGTACCACTGCACTCCAGCCTGGGCAACAGAGTAAGACTCTCAAAAAAAATAATAATTTAATGTATTGATTTTTTATGATTCAATAAACATTTGTCAATAAAGACTGTGCTAAATCATTTTATTTCTGTAATTGAAACCAACCAAATTAGATCCTTCTGATATTTTTGCATACTAAGTTCAAATATACTGACTGAAAATGAATTTAGGAATGTTCAGAAATGGACTCACAGGAATGTAAAAGAGACTGGTTCTCTGATGTCTACTGTTTTTCTCCTGGAATCATGTCTCATGCAACTATTTGAGAGTAAAAATTTTACCCAACAAAAATAGATTTTTGTTTAAAAAAGTCTAGCAAAATGTCTGTTGCTGAAAGGCAGGTGGTGGCCGGGATTGGCTCGGAGGCTTAAGGAGAAGAGACCCTGTTACTGCTCAGTAAAAATGATAGAGCCTTGTCACCTGAAGGTGCCAGTGCTGCCAGAAACTACTTATTAGGTCACCAAAGACCCCAGAAAAGCACAGTATCTCAGTACAGTGGGACAGCCTGTGATTCACACACCTAAACCCATATTACAGCAGGAGTCGGCAAACTGTTTCTGTAAAGGACCAGTTAATAAGTTGTTTTAGGCTTTGTGGGCCCTGTGGTCTCTGTCATAACTTCTCAACTCTGCTGTTGGAGCACAGTATCTACACAAGGAAGCGTGCTGTGTTCCAGTAGAACTGGACTTGTAGAAGCGGAGATGGAGGGGCTGGATTGGCTGAGGGCTGTCATTTATCAACTCCTAGCTTACAGTATCACGTACTTACTGATATTTTTCATCTGTGCTCTCTGTTGATCCCTCCCTGATCTCTCTGCTGTTTCTCAAAGACACCCATCCAACCTGATGCTGGACCGTCTGAGTGGGAAGATCCTGCACATTGACTTTGGGGACTGCTTTGAGGTGAACACATGTTCTAGAACCCCAACCTCATCTTCCCGGGTGATCACTTTTCCCCTTCTCTGACACTTTAAGCAAACTTAAGCCTAAACTACCTCACTTTTACCCTTGCTACTCCTACCTAGGCTGTAGTTAAGTCAGTCTAAGAAATGAAATCTGGGTTCTTTTCTAACTTGACTCTAACCCCCTTGGGGCAAGGGCTGCTGTTCACACGCCCTCTCTGAGCAGAGGAGGCCCCCATTCTCCACGCTGCCTGCTGTCCAATGGCCAGGACACCATGCACATTTGTCTTTTTTCCTTTTTGTTTTCCCTTCTTTTCTGTTTGTTTGTTGTTTTTTAAGTTGTCTTTCAAATCCTTGTGACAAGTCGTCTCACTAAACCCAAAGCTGCTTCATTTCTCTGCTCTAATTAAAATCAGTGTGGGTGATGCAGAGGAAAGCCACCTGCTTCATCTGGCTCCAGGTAAAGAAAATAAACATGGATTTGGCTTTTCCCATTTATTATTCTGTAGGTTGCTATGACCCGAGAGAAGTTTCCAGAGAAGATTCCATTTAGACTAACAAGAATGTTGACCAATGCTATGGAGGTGAGTGGATATTGGGAACGAGCTGCTTGGAAATGGGATCAGGACAGTTGCAACTTTCTCTCAGGACACACTTGCTCGTTAGAGCTCATCAGTTCCCAAAAATGCCTATGTGATTTTTGTAGCAGTTTTCTGTTATTGCCTATTGTGTTAGAAATGATATATGAAAGGCTTACCACTTCACCTCTGACCTGGTTTCCTGTGGACCACAGTCCTGCCCTGATTACTTCTCCTAAGACATTCTCAGCCTGATACATCAGTATGGCCTGTGTCTGCTTCCTAAGTGAGGGTAACAGACCCCCTCAGCTTGCTTTGGGTTGAGAGTTAGTAACTCCTGTGGTGAGTGGCTCTGTCCCATTTCTAGGTTACAGGCCTGGATGGCAACTACAGAATCACATGCCACACGGTGATGGAGGTGCTGCGGGAGCACAAGGACAGTGTCATGGCCGTGCTGGAAGCCTTTGTCTATGACCCCTTGCTGAACTGGAGGCTGATGGACAGTGAGTATCAAGTGCCTGGGAGCTGAGCTCTGTGGCTCACGCCTGTAATCCTAACATTTAGGGAGGCCAAGGCAGAGGGGTTGCTTGAGGTCAGTAGTTCAAGACAAGCCTGAGCAACATAGTAAGACCCCTCTCTACAAAAACTGAAAAAAAAAATTGGCATGTATTAGTATGTTCTCACACTGCTATAAAGAACCGCCCAAGACTGGGTAATTTATAAACGAAAGAGGTTTAATTGACTCAAAGTTTCACTTAGCTTGGGAGAACTCAGGAAACTTACAGTAATGGCAGGAAGGGAAGCAAACACATTCTTCTTCACTTGGGGGCAGAAGAGAGAAGTGCAGAGCAAAGAGGGGAAAAGCCCCTTTTAAAACCACCAGATTGGCCGGGTGTGGTGGTTCACGCCTGTAATCTCAGCACTTTGGGAGGCTGAGGCGGAGGGGATCATCAGGTCAGGAGATCGAGACCATCCTGCTAACACAGTGAAACCCCATCTCTACTTAAAATACAAAAAATTAGCCAGGCATGGTGGTGGGCATCTGTAGTCCCAGCTACTTGGGAGGCTGAGGCAGGAAAATTGCTTGAACCCAGGAGGCGGAGGTTACAGTGAGCCAAGATCATGCTACTGCACTCCAGCCTGGGCAACAGAGTGATAGTCTTGCTCAAAAAAAAAGAAAAAAGAAAGGCTTGGTGTGGTGGCTCATGCCTATAATCTCAGCACTTTGAGGGACCAAGGCAGGCAGATCACGTGAGGTCAGGAGTTCAAGCCAGCCTGGCCAACATGGTGAAACCCCATCTCTACAAAAATACAAAAAAATTAGCCTGGCATGATGGCGGGTGCCTATAATCCCAGCTACTCCAGAGGCTGAGTGAGAAAATTGCTTGAACCTGGGAGGCAGAGATGGCAGTGAGCCGGGATTGTGCCATTGCACTCCAGCCGGGGTGACAGAGAGAGACTCTGTCAAAAAAAAAGAAAGCCCCACCATATCTCATGAGAACTCTGAACTCTGTCACTATCACATGAACAGCATGGAGGAACCACCCCCATGATCTAATTACCTCCCACAAGTTCCCTCCCCCAACATGGAGATTATAATTTGGATTATAATTCAAGGTGAGATTTTGGGTGGGGACACGGCCAAACCATATTAAGGTGGGTGCAGTGGCACGAGCTGGTAGTCCTACCTGCTCAGGAGGCTGAGACAGAAGGATCACTTGAGCCTAGGAGGTTGAGGCACAGTGAGCTATGATTATGCCACTCCACTCTAGCCTAGGTGACTTTGTCTCAAAAAAAAATTATCTTAATTTTAAAAATAAATAAAAAATAAAATCAAGTGTGTGGAAGCTGGGGTTGGCAGCCTCCCAAATTAGCAGTATCCAGCATACAACATTTTATAAAACCTATGCTCCTTCAAGCCTGCAGCCTGAGATATTTTCCTGTGTATTGCATAACATTTGCACAGAGCAGTTCTGACAGCTGGGAACACCATCATCAATTTAGACACTAAAATATTCTTCAATATTAACCAAGTATTCTAGTGATTTTTTTCTGGGTTTCATATAGCGTAGTAAGCTGAAATTTTGTTTTTTAGACGGAGTTTTGCTCTTTTTACCCAGGCTGGAGTGCAACCGTGCGATCTCAGCTCACTGCGACCTCCACCTCCCAGGTTCAAGCGATTCTCCTGCCTCAGCCTCCCAAGTAGCTGGGATTACAGGCATGTGCCACCATGCCTGGCTAATTTTGTATTTTTAGTAGAGATGGGGTTTCTCCATGTTGGTCAGGCTGGTCTTGAACTCGCGACCTTGAACTGCCCGCCTTGGCTTCCCAAAGTGCTGGGATTACAGGTGTGAGCCACCACGTCCAGCAAGCCAAAATTTTAATAAGAAATGCAAACAGTTATGATTTGGGACAGCAATATCTTCATCTACCTTTGTTCTGCCACCTCAGTGGAAGTAAAGAGCTTCTAATCCACTGAAATTAAATCATGCTTTGACCTTATATTATCTGTATTACATTGTCTAAGTCCAAATTAACAGTATAGAGTATCTCCCTGGATTTCACATCCCATGCTAACACCTACCCACTTATTCCCGAGTAATATATCTGCCTTCTGTCTTTTGGGGGCTGTAGCTTTAGGAAAAATTGTATTTTTATGACTGGAAGAAAGTATCATATCAACTAGTTTCTTTTTTTTTTTTTTTTAAGACAATATCTGGCTCTTGTTGCCCAGGCTGGAGTGCAATGGCGCGATCTCAGCTCACCACAACCTCTGCCTCCCGGGTTCAGGTGATTCTCCTGTCTCAGCCTCTCGAGTAGCTGGGATTACAGGCACCTGCCACCATTCCCAGCTAATTTTTTGTATTTTTGGTAGAGACAAGGTTTCACTATGTTGGTCAGGCTAGTCTCGAACTCCTGACCTCAGGCAATCCACCCGCCTTGGCCTCTCAAAGTGCTGAGATTACAGGCATGAGCCACCTTGCCTAGCCTCAACCAAGTTTCTTTCAAGTCAAAATTTGAAGCACGTTTCAATGCTCTTTCTTTCTCTCTCTAGCAAATACCAAAGGCAACAAGCGATCCCGAACAAGGACGGATTCCTACTCTGCTGGCCAGTCAGTAGGTGGGTGCATCCCACGGGAAGTCACAGAAGCTCTCCCCTTGTGCTGATGTGTTTCTAGAATGGGGTGGGCTTCAGTCAGTGGGTGCATCCTGCTGGAGGTTACAGAGGCTCTCCCCCTTGTCCAGAGTGTTTCTAGAATGGGGTGGGCTTTGTTATTGCCAGTAGGAGGCATAACTAGTAATGGCTACTGAATATGAAGGAAGTAAACTTAGTTTTCTCTCGGTTCTTGACAGTGATAGTTTTGCAAAGGTGCTATCACTGCCAACATACCACCTGCTAAGCTTTTAATCAGACTTCGATACTCAGCCTAGAAATATTTACTGAGCACCAAGCAGCTCATATATATTTTATTTACTGTTTCACACATGGAGTGGGCACCTGAAGCTCCAAGATTTTTATCAAACTATCTGATTTTAATATATCTGTAAAAACACAGTTTAAAGTAAGTCTCAATATCAGCCCACTATTGGTGTCTGGGTTGGGGTAAGTATTAACAGTATTACTTTGGTCCTCAAGCATTGATAATAGCTCAGAAATGGGAAGATGGAGACAGCAGAAATTGATTTGCATTGCTGGGAGGAGCCCTGGAACCACATGGAACAGTGTTTCTAGGATCGCAACTCACAGAGCATGGGTCTAGGAAGACTTGTGTCCCTCCGAGAGCCAGAGTACTTTTTCTGTGTGTTGAAACCTCTCAGGAGTGTTCTAGTCAAGCTATTTAACTTTGTTTTATTTTATTTGTATTAGTTTCCACCACACACAACATTGAAGCTACTGGTTTTGGGGAGTTTTTTGTGGATTTTTTTTTTTTTTTTAGTAAAACTGTTTAGCCTTCCCTTCCTCCCCGCCTCCCCATCCCACCCCATTTTTTCTTCATGACATTTAGCAACACCCTACATATAGTTCACACTTTGGGAATTACTGCTGGGGTATAAAACAAGTAAATATTCTCTACAAATCGTAACAGAACACTTACAACTAGTTAATTAAGCCAAATATTGTCTAGGGGTGCAAAAATAAAATGTAAGGTACAGTGGTTGCTTGAAGAAGCACTGAACAGCATTACAGAATTGACCATAGCATGTATGAAGTAATCAGAGAGCAGTACACCCTGCCGTGGAGTCAAGTGCCTGTGGGTGCTTTGGTGTGGAGTAGAAGGGGATTCAGAAAAGGAGGCTTCACTGTGACCTGAAGCTGTGAAGAGAGCACTTGAGTTGGTGGCATCTAATCATTACTTCACCTGACAAAGGGTAATTTTTTTTTTCTTGAGATAGAGTCTTGCTCTGTCGCCTAGGCTGGAGTGCAATGGTGCAATCTCAGCTCACTACACCCTCTGCCTCCCAGGTTCATGCAATTCTCCTGCCTCAGCCTCCCTAGGAGCTGGGATTACAGGCGCATGCCACCATGCTTGGCTAATTTTTTTTGAATTTTTAGTAGAGATGGGGTTTCACCATGTTGGCCAAGCTGGTTTCAAACTCCTGACCTCAAGTGATCTGTTTGTCTGGGCCCCCCAAAGTGCTGAGATTACAGGTATAAGCCACCACGCCAGCCAAAGAGTAATTTATCCTTATTGGATGGATGGAATCTGATGGGTAGAAAGGAAAAGGTGTTCCAGGCAAGAAATTGGGATACTGGGTTATTACATCATACATGGACACTGTGACAGGATTTGGGAATGCCTGAATCACTAAGCTAATGGGACCCACAGTCTCTGGGGTAGCTTATATTTGTGGCTGGTCTCAAATGAAGTGTGCTGAGACTTAACTGGCTTCATTTTCAGGGCCCAACTCCCTAGTACATTTTCAAGTGGTTCCTATATGCTGCCTACACTGTGCAGAAGAGAATGAGGACAGCCAGTTCTGCTGGCACTAGATGGTGGTGGATCTGGTTGTTTAATTTAAAAGTTAAATTCTAGGCTAAGCGCGGTGGCTCACGGCTGTAATCCCAGCATTTTGGGAGGCCAAGGTGGGCAGATCACCTGAGTTCTAGAGTTCGAGAACAGCCTGACCAACATGGAGAAACCCCATCTCTACTAAAAATACAAAATTAGCTGGGTATAGTGGCACATGCCTGTAATCCCATCTACTGAGGAGCCTGAGGCAGGAGAATCACTTGAACCCAGGAGGCGGAGGTCGCAGTGAGCCGAGATCACGCCTTTGCACTCCAGCCTGGGCAACAAGAGCAAAACTCCATCTCAAAAAAAAAAAAAAAGAAGTATAACTATCACTCCTTCATTCAGAAGGTCTGTGGTGTACAAGGACAACATTCAAAAAACTTGCTAATTCTGATTTCATACTCTTCTCTGCTGAAACCGTAATCATTGGAGGGTAAACCTATCCCCTGAGGACTTTTTCTACCCAGAGTTGATATGAAAATCCCTCCAAGGAATAACATTTCAACCTTGTGTGTGACACATTCCAAAGTTAATTTTCTTTATGTTATCAGTTTTTGTCCAGACGCATTTTATCACAAGGCCTTTGACCTATGCTTCTATTCCTATTCCTGTGAGTTTTTTATTTTGTTAATGCAGTTTGCTTGAAAATCCGTGTTTCAGTTCTGATAAGCACCAAGTTTTTTCTTCAGTAATTATTAACTCACATTTGAAAATGGCTTTACAGATTTTTTAAAAAATGTTTTAGAAATGGAGTCTCAGGCTGGTCTTGAAATCAGCTACTCAAGTGATCCTTCCACCTCAGCCTCTTGAGTTGCTGGGGTGACAGCTGTGTCCAGCTTAAAAACGTTGAAATACATAAAGAGTAACGTAAAACTTTCCTTCTCTTTTCCCCTTTAGGGTAAGGAGGGCAAGTATTGAAGGAATAGAGGGTGTAGAGAATGAGACGCTAACAACAACAGTGGCCTTTTGGTGTTTGAATTTTCTGTTAATTGATTTCTTTTCCCATAGAAATTTTGGACGGTGTGGAACTTGGGGAACCAGCCCATAAGAAAACGGGGACCACAGTGCCAGAATCTATTCATTCTTTCAGTAAGTTCACCCTCAGAGGAGCTGCACCAACGATTAGCTCATTAAGAAAATAGCAGCTGTGTTATACCCTGAGAGGGGTCAACAAGATGAAGCAACAAAACCGCCTTTGAGCAGGAAAGGTTCCATGAATTTCTCATTATATTCTGAGGACAAAGATGGACACAGAGGAAGCATTGCTCCACACTTACAAAAGTGCATACTTGAGAAAAACAGGGCACCCACTGAACCTGTTGTCCTGCTCCCACTCTCACTGTTATTTCTACTTTTGTGTATTCCAGTTGGAGACGGTTTGGTGAAACCAGAGGCCCTAAATAAGAAAGCTATTCAGATTATTAACAGGGTTCGAGATAAGCTCACTGGTGAGTGTGTGTATGTGTTTACTTAGAAGGGACATAAAATCTGAGCACACTTTCATCTCTCTCAGTGGCGGAGAGCCCCATGTCCAGTGGTGTTGGTGACGAGCTTCGACACCATGCAGCTGACAAAGAGTATCTCTGAGGTCATCAGTTAAACATTGTCTCTGATTCTTCTTTCTGATGACTGATAACAGTACTTAATGTTAGTTAAATCTCATTTAACTCAGGAGGTGAATAAATTTCTGTTGAGACAGAGTTTGACTCCTGTTGCCCAGGCTGGAGTACAGTGGCGCCGTCTTGGCTCATTGCAACCTCTGCCTCCCAGGTTCAAGCGATTCTCCTGCCTCAGCCTCCCATGTAGCTGGGATTACAGGTGCCTGCCACCATGCCCAGCTAATTTTTTGTATTTTTAGTAGCGATGGAGTTTCACCATGTTGGCCATGCTGATCTTGAACTCCTGACCTCAAGTGATCCACCCACCTTGGCCTCCCAACATGCTGGATTACAGGCATGAGCCACTGTGCCCGGCCGAATTTTTTTTTTTTTTTTTTTTTTTTTTTGATACATTGTCGCTCTGTCACCCAGGCTGGAGTGCAGTGGTGCAATCTTGGCACTGCAACCTCCACCTCCCGGGTTCAAGTGATTCTCCTGCCTCCGGCTACTGAGCAGCTGGGACTACAGGCGTGCGCTACCACACTCAGCTAATTTTGTATTTTTAGTAGAGACAGAGTTTTACCATGTTGGCCAGGCTGGTCTCAAACTTCTGACCTCAAGTGATCCACCCACCTCTGCCTCCCAAAGTGCTGGGATTACAGGTGTGAGCCACTGCACCTGGCTGAATTTTTCAAATCCAACTATGATGTATCCTTCATCTTCATGTCTGAGGAAAAGCTGTTGGCATAGACAGTTAAGCCAACAGGGGACAAGAAGTACATAGATTGCCAGGTAAAGAGTGCAGTGTTTCTGTTCTTCCTGTGCTAGGTCGGGACTTCTCTCATGATGACACTTTGGATGTTCCAACACAAGTTGAGCTGCTCATCAAACAAGCAACATCCCATGAAAACCTCTGCCAGTGCTACATTGGCTGGTGAGTGGGGCTCTCAAACTGACTTTGTTAAAATAAACAATCAGGGCCCAACCCTAGGCCTTAAAGCCAGGGTAGCAAAAAGAGATTTGGTGGGTCATCTGTAAAGGGCAGTTAGAGCTCAGATCTCTTTAAAAGTTTGTATTCACTACATGTGCTCCTTGTTATTAAAAAAAATTTGAGAAATATGGATGCATATTTGGAAGGCAAACATTAAAATAAATTAAAATTACATTAAGATAAGTGGTTTAGGAGAATAGGCAAGGCTTGTTTGTGAGGGGTTCCTTTTGGGTTTTGCTGTCAGTCCAGTGCAGAGATACAGGAAGGGCAAAGGAACGAAAAAGTTAGAGCAGTGACAGGAGGAGATAAAAAGACAGATTTATGATCTGGGAACCTAACTTCAAGGACCACTCTGGGGTGTGCTTTGATTAATTGCTGGAGGCATGCTTGAAGGCAAAAACTTGAGAGAGCGGGCACTGGGGAAGTGTCCTTGTGGGACCTCAGGGGCATTAGCCCTTGACTGGAAATGATGAATGTGTCCCATGCAATTAGCTGTGGGAGAACTCAAGGAATACCCTGGGGTTGTCAGACCTTGGTCTTTTCATTTTCAAGTTATCTGCATAAAGCTTTGAAGAAGCTCAAATTATTAAAATATTCCTTTTCTGTCTGCCTTCTTAGGTGCCCTTTCTGGTAACTGGAGGCCCAGATGTGCCCGTCATGTTTTTTTCTGAGGCTTTTGTACATTAGTAAATGCTTCCACTAAACTGAAACCATGGTGGAAAAGTTTGACTTTGTTAAATATTTTAAAATGTAAATGAAAAGAACTACTGTATATTAAAAGTTGGTTTGAACCAACTTTCTAGCTGCTGTTGAAGAATATATCGTCAGAAACACAAGGCTTGATTTGGTTCCCAAGATAGTGAAACACAGTACTACCACATAAATCAAGCCATTCATTTTGGGGAACAGAAGATCCATAACTTTAGAAATACGGGTTTTGACTTAACTCACAAGAGAACTTATCATAAGTACTTGCTGATGGAAGAATGACCTAGTTGCTCCTCTCAACATGGGTACAGCAAACTCAGCACAGCCAACAAGCCTCAGGTCATGGAGGACACGGATTAGGATCCTGGACTGTAAAGACGCGGACGATGCCGACCTCACCCCTGCCACCCATCCCAAGACCTCACTGGTCTGTGGACAGCAGTAGAAGTGTTTGCAAGATACGCCAAAATGAGTGCAAAAGGTCTGTCTTCCATCAGACCCAGTGACAGTGCGACTCACACGCTTCAATCCAAGACCCTACCGCTAGTAGGGGAGTTTATTCAGATCGCTGGCGGCCTCGGCTGAGCAGATGCACAGAGGGGATCACTGTGCAGTGGGGCCGCCCACACTGGCCTTCCGCAGCATGGGTCTGGGATGTTTTCAGTGGTCAGAATACTCTGTTCAGAGCAAGGGCTCAGAACACAGAAACACTGTCCTGGAGGTGCTGAACACAGGGAAGGGCTCGACATACGGGGAATTATGAGCAGAACAAATACTCAACTAAATGCACAAAGTATAGAGTGTAGCCATGTCTAGACAACATGTTGTATCGGAATAATTTTTGTGCCAATAAACGACATCAGAATTTTAAACATACATATATGAGTGGCTTTTTAGTCATAATTTTGATCAGTTCAAAAAGGAAGCAGTTACTCTTTCAACACTCACTTTGTAGTAGGGATGACAAAGGACATAATGGGACATGGTCACCCATACGTGACATGGTCCCTCTCCTCAGACTTCCCAGGCCAGACAGGTGGAGACAGCATGCCACAGAAGTGAACAGAACTCACCCCAGCCAAGTGGTGAGAAGAGCCGTGTATGGGTCACAGGTAGGAGTGCGGATTCCAGTGGGTGAGCCTGGAAAGCCTCATGGAAAGGGGGCCATTTGGCATGGGTCTTAAAGAGGAGTAGGAGTCTGTCGGATGAAGCAAGTGTTGACATTCTCAGCAGAAGAGGAAGTGCAAGGCACTGCTGTGAAAGCATGGTATCCACAGCAGTGGTGAGTATCACCTGGACCGTGTGAAATTGCAGGCACGTGGACCATTTTGAATATACACAACTGGCATTTTCTTATGGCTGCACCTCATAGTTCAGCATATCTGGCTCAGTGATCAGTGGGGAATAAAGGGAATAACAGCAAAATAATAGTAACCAAAGGAGGCAGGAAAGTAGTGTTGGCCAGACTGGGGCCTTCCTCAGTTCAGCAGCAAGGAGTATAAACCTGATGCTGTGAAGTTTTAAAACAGAGTAGGATCTGAGTGGTGTTTTTTGTTTTTGTTTTCATTTAAGACTGGGTCTCACTCTGTCACCCAGGCTGGACTGCAGTGGCACAATCATGGCTCACTGCATCCTCAACCCTCTGGGCTCAGGTGATCTTCCCGCCTCAACCTCCCAAGTATCTGGGAGGTGGTACGAGATTCGTACCACCATGCCCAGCTAATTTCTGTATTTTTTTGTAGACAATGGGGTTTTGCCATCATTCCCTGGCTGGTCTTGAACTCCTGGACTCAAGCTATCCACCTGCCTCAGCCTCCCAAAGGAGCCACTGTGCCCAGCCCTGAGTGGTGTTTTTAAAAGACAACTGGTGGCCAGGTGTGGTGGCTCATCCCTGTAATCCCAGCACTTTGGGAGGCTGAGGTAGGTGGATCACCAGAGGTCAGGAGTTTGAGACCAGCCGGACCAACATAGTGAAACCTTGTCTCTACTAAAAGTGCAAAATTAGCTGGGTGTGGTGGCACATGCCTGTAATTCCAGCTACTTGGGAGGCTGAAGCAAGAGAATCACTTGAACCTGGGAGGTGGAGATTACAGGGAGCTGAGATTGTGCCGTCGCTCTCCAGCCTGGGCAATGAGACTCCATCTCAAAAAAAACAGTGAAATACAACTGGTTTCAAACAGATGAAAAGGAAGTTAGAAGCCACAAGACAGTAAAAGGAGGCTATTGCAATAATGAGGGGAAGGAACATTAAGTGGGGCTGACAGCACTCTGTATAGATTCCTTCCAAAGCAACAGTCCCCAGCCTTTTTGGCACCAGGGACTGGTTTTGTGGAAGATAGTTTTTCCAGACTGGATGGCGGGGAGATGGTTTCAGGATGATTCAAGTGCATTACTTTTTTTTTTTTTTTGGAGATGGCGTCTTGCTCTGTTACCCAAGCTGGAGTGTGGTGGCGTGATCTTGGCTCACTGCAATCTCCGCCTCCCAGGTTCAAGTAAGTCTCTTGAATAATAGGTGTGCACTACCATGCCTGGCTAATATTTGTATTTTTAGTAGAGACAGGGTTTCACCCTGTTGACCAGGTTGATCTCGAACTCCTGATGTCTGGTGATCTGCCCACTTCAGCCTCCCAAAGTGCTGGGATTATAGGCGTGAGCCACTGCGCCCAGCCCAAGCACATTACATTTATTGTGCACTGTATTTCTATTATTACATTGTAATATATAATACATATTTTTTTGAGACAGAGCCTCACTGTGTCACCAGGCTGGAGTGCAGTGGCCCAATCTAGGCTCACTGCAGCGTCCACCTCCTGGGTTCAAGTGATTCTCCTGCCTCAGCCTTCAAAGTAGTGGGGATTATAGGTGCCTGCCACCATGCTTGGCTAATTTTTTGTGTGTGTGTATTTTTAGTAGACGCAGGGTTTCACTATGTTGGTCAAGATGGTCTCGACCTGCCTTGGCCTCCCAAAGTGCTGGGATTACAGGCGTGTGCCACTGCGCCTGGCATGAAATAATTATTCAACTCACTATAATGTAGAATCGGGGAGCCCTAAGCTTCTTTTCCTGCAACTAAACAGTACCATCTGGGGGTGATGTGAGACAGTGACAGATTATCAGGCATTAGATTCTCATAAGGAGCTTGAAACCTAGATCCCTTGCATGCACAGTTCACTATAGGGTTCGCGCTTCTATGAGAATCTAATGCTGACCCTGATCTGGCAGGAGGCAGAGCTCAGGCTGTAATGGGAGCGATGGGGAGTGGCTGTAAATACAGATGAAGCTTCCCTCACTCGCCTGCTGCTCACCTGCTGTGCGGCCCAGTTTCTAACAGACCACAGGTTGATACCAGTCTGTAGCCCCAGGGGGTTGGGGCCCCCAGCTGTAAAGAGAGAGCATGCCTAAAGAAAAGCTCTTCTCACCCCGCACAGTGGCTCACAGCTGTATTCCCGGCACTGTGGGAGGGAGGCCAAGACAGGCGGATCACCTGAGGTCAGGAGTTCAAGATCAGCTTGGCCAACATGGTGAAACCCTGTCTCTACTAAAAATACAAAAATTATCCAGGTGTGGTGGTGTGCATCTGTAATCACAGCTACTGGGGAGGCTAAGGCAGGAGAACTGCCTGAACTTGGAGGGTGGAGGTTGCAGTGAGCTGAGACTGCACCACTGCACTCCAGCCTGGGCAACAGAGCGAGATTCTTTAAAAAAAAAAAAAAAAAATCCCAGCTACTCAGGAGGCTGAGGCAGATCTCAGAATCACTTGAACCTGAGAGGCAGAGGTTGCAGTGAGCGGAGATCGCACCACTGCACTCCAACCTGACAGAGCAAGACTTAAAAAAAAAAAAAGGTGAATTTAAATCTCAATAGTGATAGTAATAACAGTTTTAACACTCACAGCTAGAAAGTCACATACATACTTGGATTTTCTGTTACAGTCCTAAACCATTTTATCACTTATTTGCTCCAGAAAATATGGTCACCATAACTGAGATGAAAATAATTCTCATCTGGTTATTTATTCTGGTTCCACATGAAATAACTCTCAGTGACTACAATGTTGTTACCATTCATTAACGATAAAGGCATGAGAATGAATGGACACAGGAAAATGGTGGCCATCAGGGATAAAGATATATTCTTTAGGATGTAAGAGTCTGGATTAAGGTCTCCGTTAATCCAACAGGTTTTAAGTTATATCTAAGCAAAGCCTGGCTTTGTTGAGACGAATTACCAAAGGCAGGGAAGGAGCTAGTGGAAGCCTTTAAATACAGTTTAGTCCAGCCAAACACAGTGGCTCATCCCTATAACCCCAATACTTTGAGAGGTTAAAGTGAGAGGATTGCTAAAGTGAGAGGATTGCTTGAATCCAGGAGTTTGAGACCAGTTGAGGAACAGAGTAAGACCCTACTTACACAAAAAATAAAAAAATTAGGCATGGTGGCATGGGCCTGGTCTACCCTGGATGCTGGGGCCAAAGGATTGCTTGAGCCCAGGAGTTCAAACTGTAGTGCAAGCTATGATTGTGCCACTGCACTCCAGTCTGGGTGACAGAGACCCATCTCTAAAAATAAATACATAAACAAGGATGAAGATCTTTATGATGATCCACTTAATGAATAGTAAATATATTCCTTATAATTTTTTTTCTTTTTCTTTTTTTTAATAAAGACGTGGTTTCACCATGTTGGTCAGGCTGGTCTTGAACTCCCAACCACAGGTGATCCGCCCACCTTGGCCTCCAAAGTGCTTGTCTTACAGGTGTGAGCCACAGCGCCTGGCCTTTTTGTTTGTTTGTTTGTTTAATGAGACAGACTCTTACTGTGCTGCCCAGGCTGGAGTGCAATGGCATGATCTCGGCTCACTGCAACTTCTGCCTCCCAGGTTCAAATGATTTTCCTGCCTCAGCCTCCCAAGTAGCTGAGATTACAGGCACACACCACCACACCCGGCTAATTTTTGTATTTTTAGTAGAGACGGAGTTTCAGCACGTTGGCCAGGCTGGTCTCGAACTCCTGACCTCAGGTCATTCGCCCACCTCAGCCTCCCAAAGTGCTGGGATTACAGCAAGACCAAGTGGGTGAGGGGAACACACAGCCAGCCAGAGCTTGGGAGAAACTGACTTTAAATATGAGGATGGCCAGGGCACGGTGGCTCCCGCCTGCAATACCAGTGGGGTGGAAGGACGGCTTCAGCTCACGAGTTTGAGACCAGCCTGGTGAGAGGCAGTCTTAAAAAAAAAAAAATTAGGCCAGCCACTGGTGGATCACGCCTGTAATCCCAGCACTTTGGAAGGCCAAGGCGGACAGATCACTTGAGGTCAGGAGTCTGAGACCAGCCAGGGCAACATGGTGAAACCCCGTCTCTACTAAAAATACAAAAAAAAAAAAAAAAAAAAAAAAAAAAAAAAAAAAAAAAAAAAAAAAAAAAAAAAAAAAAAAAAAAAAAAAAAAAAAAAAATTAGGCATCATGGAGCACGCCTGTAATCCCAGCTACGTGAACCCAGGAAGTGGAGGTTTCGGTGAGCCGAGATTGCACCATTGCATTACAGTCCGGGCAGCAGAGTGAGACTGTCTCAAAAAATAAAAAATAATTTGGCTGCGTGCTGATGGCTCACACCTGTAATCTCAGCACTTTGGGAGACCAACAGAGTGAGACTTTGTCTCAACATAATTATTTTTATTTTTATTTGTTTGAGACAAGGTTTTGCAGTGGTTCCATCTCGCCTCACTGTAACCTCCGCCTCCCAGGCTCAAGTCTCAGCCTCCCGAGTAGCTGGGATTGCAGGCTTGTGTCAACACCTCCAGCTAATTTTTGTATTTTTAGTAGAGACGGGGATTTCACCACGTTGGCCAGGCTGGTCTGGAACTCCTGACCTGGTGATCCGCACGCCTCAGCCTCCCAAAGTGCTGGGATTGCAGGCGTGAGTCACAGCGCCCAGCCTCAAAAACATAACTTAAAAAAAATTTTTGGGGGGGGACAGGATCGCAATGTCGCCCTGGCTGGAGTGCAGCAGATCAATCCATAGCTCACTGCAGCCTCCACCTCCTGGGCTCAAGCAATCCTCCCGCCTCAGCCACCCGAGTAGCTGGGGCTACAGATGCGCACCACCACACTCTGTAATCCCAGTTTATTTATTTATTTATTTTTAATAAACACGAGGATAAACGGGGCTCGTGGCCCTCGCCGGTGGTCCCACCTACTTCGCAGGCTAAGGTGGGAGGATTGCTTGAGCCCCGGAGTTCAAAATCAGATTGAGCAAGATGGAGAGACCCCGTGTCAAAAATATATGTGATAATCAGGTCCTCCAGGCCGCACCCTAGACCACAGGGTTGTTGGGATGATACAACATTAGGTAAAAGAACTTGAAGTTCATGACAGAGCGCTCGGAGGTAACACCCAATCGCCCCCCGCCCCTCCACCGCCCCGGCGAACGCGAAGGGCGCACGCGTTACGTCGCGTAGGCCGAGACGCTCTCGCGAGAAAAGCCGTGCAGGGTTGCGGGGGGAAAAAATGGCGCCGCCCAGTACTCGCGAGCCCGGGGTCCTGTCGGCGACAAGCGCCACCAAATCTGACGGGGAGATGGTACTGCCAGGCTTCCTGGACGCCGACAGCTTCGTGAAGGTAAGTTCGCGGGGCCTCGGGAGTTCCAGGAATCTCCCGCGGCCGCCGGAAGCCGACCCGAGCGCTGTGGGCAGCCAATGCCAGCTCGCCGCAGCAGAGCCTGGGCGAGGGTCGCGGGGCCCCTGTCTGCAGCGCAGACTCTACCTGCACCCTGCGGGGATAGGTCCTCGGAAACGGACGCCTAGGGAGGTCCCGCTTGCCAGCTTAAGTCCACGTAGGCCCAAATGTGGAAAGCCGTATCGCATCCTGGAAAGGGCTTCCTTACCACCCAGACGTCTCCAGCCCTTGGAACGTCCACCCCGCCACTCGCGAGCTTCCCGGCCAACTCTCCTCAGGGGCTCTGCAGTTTCGCGCTCCCCGCACTTTTCCGGAGTTGTCCCCTCCCGCGGCCGGGATGTCCCTCTTCCCTTCCTCTGTTCCGAGGTCCAATCCTACATAATTTTTAAATCTAAGTTAAATGTCACTTGTTAAAGCCCTATTGCACGTTTATCAGTAACTCCTGGAGCGTACACAGAAGCGTTCACTTAAGTTCTTTAAATAACTTAGCTTACACATGAACAAACATACAACTAGGTTTAAACTGTGCATAGCTCTTACAAAGCCATGAAACTAAAATAATTTGTAAATTAGCTCTATAAATTTACATAAACTCCACTCACGTTGTATCTATCTAATTTGCCATTAGCTAACGCAATTCATTCGTTTGGCTCTCAATAGTTCCTGGACCACTAACTGTGGTCCTGATTGTGTGGCAAGTTATGCTCATAAGCTACCATGTGCCCCTCCATGACTTAATTTCCCACCTCATTTCTCTGCTTTTTTCTTGGGAAATGTTTACTCATACGACTCACAATGACATCATTTGGCCTTCACATGGTAACCATCATTTATATCACTTCGCGTTTTTTCCGTTACCTCACAAGAGTTAAAATAGAGAACCACTTGACACTAACTGAACAATAAACACAAATCCAGTTTTAGATAGTAGCTATTATAAATTGGTCGTCCAAGGATCTAGGAAAAGCTTGCATTGTTTTAAGATGCTCATCAAAATGAAAACACAGAAACAATTTCCTGTAGAAAGCTCTTGGATCTGAACTTGAACCATAATAATAACACCTATCTGCCAAGAATTGTCGTAAGTGCTTTTATTAGCTTTTTCATTGAATCCTCACAAAAACTATGGTGCAGTCCCTTCTTATCTTTCCATTTTTTCAGAAGAGAAAACTAAGGTCCAAATAAAATAAATCACTTGCCCAGTATCTCAGTTAATACATAGCAGAGTCAAAATTCAACCCAGGTTTTTGTGCATATTAATCATATTATATATCTGTGTGTTTGTTCTGTCTCTCAACTCTCCCAAGATTATAAGCTCCAAACTTGGTTTCTGTTCACGATTATATTCTCAGGGACTGTATTAGATTGAGGTGTGGCACTAAATGAGTTTTGTTGTTGTTTGTTTTTTTTGAGATACTGCCACTGCACTCTATCACCCAGGCTGGAGCGCAGTGGCACTATCTCGACTCACTGCAACCTCCTCCTCCCAGGTTCAAGCGAGTCTTCTGCCTCGGCCTCCTGAGTAGCTGAGACTACAGGCGTGCACCACCACACCCGGCTAATTTTTGTATTTTTAGTAGAGGCCATATTGGCCAGGCTGGTCTCGAACTCCTGACCTCGTGATCTACCTGCCTCGGCCTCCCAAAGTGCTGGGATTACAGGTGTGAGCCACTGTGCCTGGCCGCTAAATTTTGTTTTGTTTTGTTTTTTTTGAGACAGAGTTTTGATATTGTTGCCTAGGATAGAGTGCAATAGCGCAATCTCAGCTCACTGCAACTTCCACCTCCTGGGTTCAAGTGGTTCTGCCTCAGCCTCCTGAGTAGCTGGGATTACAGGCATGCGCCACCACACCCGGCTAATTTTTGTATTTTTAGTAGAGATGGGGTTTTACCATATTGGCCAGGCTGGTCTCAAACTCCTGACTTTGTGATCTACCTGCCTTGGCCTCCCAAAGTACTGGGATTACAGGTGTGAGCCACTGCGCCCAGCCCTAAATGAGTATTTTTTTGATGAATGAAGAGTAGACATCTTCAGTGTCTACTGCAATGCACGATATACAATAGATCAAAGAAATGATATACTCAGTGAATGGGAATCCATGTTAAAACATGCCGTCTTTTCTGGTTTTTGACAGTTTGCTCTTGGGTCCGTGGTGGCAGTCACCAAAGCATCTGGGGGCCTACCACAGTTTGGCGATGAATATGACTTTTACCGAAGTTTTCCTGGCTTCCAAGCATTTTGTGAAACACAGGGAGACAGGTTGCTTCAGTGGTAAGTACTCTATTTTGTTATCTTGTGTTAATGAAAAGAAATGAAAACAGAGGTAGATAAATTTTTTCCTGGAATTTATTTTTCCTTAAACATTTTCTGTGATATGAAGAGCTATAAAATGTGAAATATGAAGCAACTGATTTTGATTAGGGAAATATTACTTGGTATATTTTTAGTTTAGCTTTTAAGAAATGTATTGACTTTTGTACAAATCTTTTTGTTTTTGTTTTTTTGAGTCAGAGTCTTGTTCCATTGCCAGGCACCAGGCTGGAGTGCAGTGGCACGATCTCAGCTCACTGCAACCTCCACCTCCCGGTTCAAGTAATTCTCCTGCCTCAGCCTCCTGAGTCGCTGGGACTACTGGCGCGTGCCACCACACCCAGCTAATTTTCGTATTTTTAGTAGAGACGGGGTTTCACCATGTTGGCCAGGATGGTCTCAATCTCTTGACCTCGTGATCCGCCCGCCTCGGCCTCCCAAAGTGCTGGGATTACAGGCGTGAGCCACCGCTCCCAGCTTACAAGTCTTTTTGAATTAATATGGGCCTCGAACACATAGATAAAAGATTCTTTCACAAACTTGTAGAGTTACAGGTGTTTCTCTTTTTTTTTTTTGAGACGGAATCTTACTCTGTCATTCAGGCTGAAGTGTATTGGCTCCATCTCAGCTCAAGCGAGTCTCCTGCCTCAGCCTCCTAAGTAGTTGGTATTACAGGTACACCACACCACGCCAGGCTAATTCTTTGTATTTTTTGTTTGTTTGTTTGTTTTTGAGATGGAGTCTTGCTCTGTTGTCCAGACTGGAGTGCCGTGGCGCAGTCTCAGCTCACTGCAACCTCTCTCTCCCAGGTTCAAGCGATTCTCCTGCCTTAGCCTCCACAGTAGCTGGAATTACAGGCATGTGCCACCATGCCCAGCTAATTTTGGTATTTTTAGTAGAGATGGGGTTTCACCATATTGGCCAGGCTGATCTCGAACTCCTGACCTCATGATTCACCCACCTCAGCCTCCTAAAGTGCTAGGATTACAGGTATGAGCCACAGCACCTGGCTAGAGGGCAAGTTTTATTAGTCTCATCAAAAAGTAATGGAGACTGGACATGGTGGCTCACGCCTGTAATCCTAGTGCTTCGGGAGGCTGAGGCAGAAGGATCTCTTGAGAACAGGAGTTCAATACCAGCCTGGGCAACATAGGGAGACTCTGTCCTGGCAAAAACATTTTTAAAGTAACTGGGAGGGGTGATGTACATCTGTAGTCCCAGATACTTGGGAGGCTGAGGTGAGAGTATTACTTGAGCCCAGGGGTTCAAGGCTGCAAGGAGCTGTGATTGCATTACTGCATTCCAGCGTGGCCAATATGGAGAAACCCTATCTCTACTAAAAATACAAAAAATTAGCCCAACTTGGTGGCGCAAGCCTGTAATCCCAGCTACTCAGGAGCCTGAGACATGAGAATCACTTAAACCCAGGAGACAGAGGTTGCAGTGAGCCAGGATTGTGCCACTGCACTCCAGCCTGGGCAACAGAGCGAGACTCTGTCTCAAAAAAAAAAAAGGTGTTGGAAACATTCTGAGCAACACCATTTAAGCATTCTCTCTCACAGATTGTAAACAAATGAAATAAATATCTACAATCTAATCTTGGTTATCCTTTCCTTAGCATGAGCAGAGTAATGCAGTACCATGGGTGTCGAAGTAACATTAAGGATCGAAGTAAAGTGACTGAGTTGGAAGACAAGTTTGATTTACTAGTTGATACCAATGATGTAATTCTGGAAAGAGTGGTGAGTATTTTCCTTTACTTTTATGGTAACTGACAAATAACTTTGTATTATTAAAAGATACAGAAAAACCCAGACACCTTAGAAAATGAAAAGGAGGCCGGGCGCGGTGGCTCACACCTGTAATCCCAGCACTTTGGGAGGCCGAGGCGGGTGGATCACGAGGTCAAGAGATCGAGACCATCCTGGCCAACATGGTGAAACCCCGTCTCTACTAAAGTACAAAAAATTAGCCGGACGTGGTGGTGCGTGCCTGTGGTCCCAGCTACTCGGGAGGCTGAGGCAGGAGAATTGCTTGAAACCGGAAAAACGGAAGTTGCAGTGAGCCAGGATCGCGTCACTGCACTCCAGCCTGGCGATAGAGCGAAACTCCATCTCAAAAAAAAAAAAAAAAAAGAAAATGAAAAGGAAATAAGCTTAACATTTCTTGTAACAACATTCACTTTTGATAGTTGGCATGTTTTTTCTAGAAAATAATTACAGTTGTCTTAAAAATATTACTACCCCATGGAAGCCTGTTTTTTCTTTGTTTATTTGTTTGTTTTGAGATGGAGTCTTGCTCTGTCACCCAGGCTGGAGTGCAGCGGGATGATATCAGCTCATGGCAACCTCAACCTCCCAGATTCAAATGATTCTCCTCCCTCAGCCTCTGGAGTAGCTGGGATTACAGGCACCCACCACTATTCCTGGATAATTTTTGTAGAGACAGAGTTTTGTTATGTTGGCCAGGCTGGTCTCAAACTCCTGCCCTCAAGTGATCCACCTGCCTTGGCCTCTTAAAGTGCTGGGATTATAGGCGTGAGCCACCGTGCTGGGCTTGGAATCCTGTTTTTAAAGTGCCTTATTCCTGCCAAGTGCCGTGGCTCAGGCCTATAATCCCAGCACTTTGGGAGGCTGAGGTAGGCGATAACTGAGGTCAGGAGTTCAAGATCAGCCTGGCCAACATGCCAAAACGCCATCTATACTAAAAATATAAAAATTAGGCAAGCCATGGTGGCAAATGCCTGTAATTCCAGCTACTCGGAGGCTGAGGCAGGAGAATCAGTTCAACCCAGGAGGCGGAGGTTGCAGTGAGCCAAGATCATGCCACTGCACTCCACCCTTAGCAACAGAGTGAGACTCTGTCTCAAAAAAAAAGAAAAAAAAAAACATTAAAACGCCTTATTCTGGCTAGGAGCAGTGGCTCAAACTCCTAGCACTGTGGAAGGCCGAGTTGCAAGGATTGCTTGAGCTCAGGAGTTCCAGAATCAGCCTGGGCAACTTAGTGAGGCCTCGTCTTTGTTTAAAATAAACATATAAATAAATAAAGTACGTTATTCGGAATCTTCCTTCCAGATCTTCAAATTCTGTTTTTATTATTATTTTTTTTTTATTGAGACGGAGTCTCACACTGTCGCCCAGGCTGGAGTGCAGTGGTGTGATCACGATCTCGGGTCACTGCAGTCTCCACCTTCCAGGTTCAAGCAGTTCTTCTGCCTCAGCCTCCCTAGTAGCTGGGACTACAGGCGAGTGCCACCACGCCCAGCTAATTTTTTTGTGTTTTTAGTAGAGTCGGGGTTTCACCATGTTGGGCAGGATTGTCCCCATGTCCTGACCTTGTGATCTGCCCACCTCGGCCTTCCAAAGTGCTGGGACTGCAGGTGTGAGACACCTCACCCAGCCCTGTTTTTATTTTTTTTGAAGACTGAAGTCTTGCTCTGTCACTCAGGCTGGAGTCCAGTGGTGTGATCATAGCTCACTGCAACCTTGAACTCCTGGGCTCAAGCAATCCTTTCACCACAGCCTCCCACATAGCTAGGACTACAGGTGTGCACCACCATGTCGGGCTAGATTTTTCTTATTTTATAGAGACAGTGTCTCACTGTGTTGCCCAGGCTGATCTTGAACTCCTCAAACAATCCTGGCCTCAATCAGTCATCCCACCTCAGCCTCCTTAGTCACTGGGATTACAGGCCTGAGCCACTGTGCCTGACAAGATTTGCAAATTCTATTTGTATTGCAAGAGAATAAGCCCTTATATTACCCAACTAAAATTCAGATTATTTGTACTGTCTCTCAGAATCTACTGAACACCCCATTTCACAGGATTGGAAGGAGACATATGTTATTCTATCTTGCTTACTGTCTTTTTATGCCTAATTCTATGGCAGAACATTATTTTCACAGAAATACGTAGAGACCATGAAAAACAAATCTAACGTCAACCATCTGACAGTCCTGAAAATATTTTTTTTCTTTTCTTCTTTTTTTTTCTGGACCCTACACGCACTAGTAAAGAGAGTCCTAAAAATATATAAGTCATGCTCTCCTGTCCCATGAAATCATCTCTTTCCTAAATGCCCACAAATCTTTCAGCAGTTTCTGATACCTTGTGATTTCAAGTCATGCCATACTTCTGTGTGTCACCTGGGTGTGCCTCTGTTAGTGGTACCCAAGCTGATATTTCATGTCTTGCTTTAAAGTGCAGAAAAGGCCAGGAGAGGTGGCTCATGCCTATATAATCCCAGCACTTTGGGAGGCTGAGGAGGGTGATCACGAGGTCAGGAGTTCAAGGTCAGCCTGCTGGCAAAGATGGTGAAACCCTCTCTCTACTAAAAATACGGAAAATTAGCCAGGTGTAGTGTCAGGCACCTATAATCCCAGCTACTCAGGAGGCTGAGGCAGAGAATTGCTTGAACCCAGGAGGTGGAGGTTTCAGTGAGCCTAGATTGCATCACTGCACTCCAGCCTGGGTAAGAGCAAGACTCCATCTCAAAAATAAAGAAAAAAATTAAAAAAAAATAAAGTACAGGATAGATCAGGACTCCCTGCAGTCTCATTCTAAGTAATATACATCTATATTTAATGTATGGAGTCCAGGGACTTCTTAGTTATTTTAATGGCCACATTACACTGGTAAATAATATTAGAATTTTCAGCCCCATTCAGAATTGTACAGAGTCATTCGAGTACTGGGCATGAGTAATTACTGTCCTACCTGCCTTTGAGCAAATAATGCATTAATTACTTGGCATGATGTACTAATCACCTTTCATATATTGATCACCTCTGTAAAATTTTTATTTTTTTAATTGACAAAAGTTGTATAGATGCTCCTTGATTTACAGTTGGGTTATTTCTCAGTAAACCCATATTTTAAGTCAAAAATGCATTTAACACACCTCTATTAGTCTAGAGTTGGGCACAATCTTACACAAAGCTTTTTTTTTTTTTTCTTTTTGAGACAGGGTCTTGCTCTGTCACCTAGGCTGGAGTGCAGTGGCAGGATCTTGGCTCACGTGAGCCTTCCAGGCCCAAGTGATTCTCCTGCCTCAGCCTCCCAAGTAGCTGGGATTACAGGTACCCTCTACCAGGCCCAGCTAATTTTTGTATTTTTAGTAGAGACTGGGTTTCACCAGGTTGTGCAGACTGGTCTTGAACTCCTGATTTTAGGTGATCCACCTGCCTCAGCCTTCCATAGTGCTGGGATTACAGGCATGAGCCACCTCGCCTGGCCACAAAGTCTCTTTTTATAATACAGTGTTGACTATCTTATGTAATTCAAGTAGCATTGAATATACTTCTGAAAGTAAAAAACAGGTTGTAGCCAGGTGCGGTGGCTCACACCTGTAATCCCAGCACTTTGGGGGGCCGAAGCAGGAGGATCACTTGAGGTCAGGAGTTTGAGACCAGCCTGGTCAACATAGTGAAACCCCATCTCTACTAAAAAATACAAAAATTAGCCAGGTGTGGTGCTATGCACCTGTGGTCCTAGCTACTTGGAAGGCTGAGGCATGAGAATTGCTTGAACCTGGGAGGCGGAGGCTGCAGTAAACTGACATTGGACCACTATACTCCAGCCTGGGTAACAGAGCAAGACTTCCGTCTCAAAAGAAAAAAAAAAGAAAGAAAAACAGGTTGTAAGTATACGTGAAGCATGGATTCTGCTAAATGCAAATCGCTTTCACACCATTGTAAACTCAAAAAAATTTTCTTTTTTTTTTTCTTTTGATCACCTGAGGTCAGGAGCTTGAGACCAGCCTGGTCAACATGGTGAAACCTGTAAACTCAAAATCTTCTAAGTCAAACTATCATACATCAGGGACCATCTGTATATATTTATGACATACAACATGATGTTTTGACATGTAAATTGATCTGTTCTTATATATGTATGTTTTCTTACATAAACATTTCTGAATTTATTTCTTTAAAATGTTAGGTAATTAGGCTGGGTGTGGTGGCTCACACCTGTAATCCCAGCAGTTTGGGAGGCTAAGGCAGGCACATCACTTGAGGTCAGGAGTTCGAGACCAGCTGAGGCAACATGGCGAAACTCCGTCTCTACTAAAAATACAAAAACTAGCCGGGTATGGTGGTATGCGCCTGTAATCCCACCTAGTTGGAAGGCTGAGGCAGGAGAATGCTTGAGGTAGAGGTTTCAGTGAGCCCAATTCAGAACTGTGAAGAGTTGCAGTGAGCTGAGATCGCACCACTGTACTCCAGCCTGGGCGACAGAGTGAGACTCCGTGTGTCAAATAAATAAATAGGTAATTAACTCTGTTGACCTCAAAAGGAAAAATACTAAACCAGTACCTCTTCTATTCTTAGGGAATTTTACTGGATGAAGCCTCAGGTGTAAATAAGAATCAACAGCCTGTCCTCCCTGCTGGCCTGCAGGTCCCAAAAACGGTAGTGTCCAGCTGGAACCGTAAGGTGAGGGCTTTTCAGATTAACTAGAGCTCCTGATGTCAGCTTCATAATAGGGATTTTGCTCATTCTAACTTGTATTTCTGTTCAAATTTATTAATGGTCACTGCCTCCTTTAATTTGTTCTCATGAACACACAACCTAATTACGCCCTCTTCACTTTCTGGAGACATCCACATACACATGCATTCTTAAATGAATGGTCCGTGGGATGTTCTTGTCTCCTCGGAAGTCATAAATTGGAATTTACTTTTCTAATTCATCAAGTTGCTGTGTTATAAAATATTTGTATGCATTGATCATAGGCAGCAGAATATGGCAAAAAAGCAAAATCTGAAACTTTCCGGCTGCTTCATGCAAAAAATATCATCCGACCTCAGCTCAAGTTTCGAGAGAAGATTGACAATTCTAACACACCATTTCTTCCTAAAATCTTCATTAAACCCAATGCTCAGAAACCCCTCCCTCAAGGTAAGTAGTTCATACTTTGCTTGCAGTTGAGTCTCACTTTGTTTGATGCAAAAACCAGGAAAGGTGTACAGGTCTCTCTGCCACCCTCAAGGGAGCCTGGTTCAGCTATTCCAGAGGCTGAGGTGGGAGAATCACTTGAGCCCAGGAGGCCGACGCTGTAGTGAGCTGTGATTGTGCCACCACACTTCAGCCTGGGGGACGGAACACAACTCTGTCTCAAAAAAAAAAAAAAGGAGCCAGTTTACCCCTCTGTAACTAGAAAAGACACGAATGTGCTTATCTCTTTTGTGATGCTGTTCTTGTCACTGCTTGGGTCTTCAGCCCTCTCTAAGGAAAGGCGGGAACGCCCACAGGATCGTCCTGAGGACTTGGATGTCCCCCCTGCACTGGCTGATTTCATCTATCAGCAGAGAACCCAGCAGGTTGAGCAAGACATGTAAGTGTTTGCCTATGTCTGACCTTTCTGTGTGAGTGTTTACCTTTTTGCCACATTTTCAGTTTCACTTTTGTGGAGTATATACATGAAAACAATCTGAGGAGCAGTGATTTCCTTTTTATCCCACCCTGGGCCTTAGCAATAAGTAGAGACAGGGTTCATGTTTCTGTTCACAAAGGGTCTGCACAGCCTTGCCTCATGGAAACCTCACTGCAGTCCTGAGAAGTAGCACTTGCTCTCATTCTCATGTTGTAAATGAAAAAAGCGAAGGCTGGGCACAGTGGCTCATTCCTGTAATCCCAGCACTTTGGGAGGCTGAAGCATGTGGATCACCTGAGGTCAGGAGTTCGAGACCAGCCTGGCCAACATGGTGAAACCCCACCTCTACTGAAAATACAAAAATTAGCGGGACATGGTGGTGCATGTCTGTAATCCCAGCTACTTGGGAGGCTGAGATAGGAGAATTGGTTGACCCTAGAAGGCGGAGGTTGCAGTGAGCCAAGATGGCGCCACTGCACTCCAGCCTAGGTGATAAAGTGAGACTCTATCTCTAAATAAATAAATAAATAAAGGCCAGGTGCAGTGGCTCACACCTGTAATCCCAGCACTTTGGGAGGCTAAGGCGGGCGGATCACCTGAAGTCAGGAGTTCAAGACCAGCCTGACCAACATGGAGAAACTCCATCTCTACTAAAAATACAAAAATTAGCTGGGCGTGGTGGCGCATGCCTGTAATCCCAGCTACTTGGGAGGCTGAGCAGAAGAATTCACTTAAACCCGGGAGGTGGAGGTTGCGGTGAGCCAAGATCGCACCATTGCACTCCAGCCTGAGCAACAAGAGCGAAGCTTTGTCTCAAAAAAAAAAAAAAGATGTAAAAAGCAAAATTAGAGATTCTGACTTCTCACAGAGTTGGAACTTCTTTGAGATAGGATCTTGCTCTGTCGCCCAGGCTGGAGCGTGGTGGCATGAACACAACTCACAATAGCCTTTACCTCCTGGACTCAAGTGATTCTCCCACCTCTCCCTCTGAAGTAGCTGGGACCACAGGTGTGAGCCATCATGCACAACTAACTTTTGTATTTTCTTTGTGCCCAGGCTGGTCTTGAAGTCTTGAATTCCTGGCCTCAGCAAACCTACCAACCTGCTCTCCCAAAGTGTTGGGATTACAGGCATGAGCCATTGCGCCTGGCCAGAGCTGGCCCATGTGTGGATTTTTTGTTTTTTGAGATGGAGTTTCGCTCTTGTTGCCCAGGCTGGAGTGCAGTGGCACAATCTCGGCTCACTGCAACCTCACCTCCTGGGTTCAAGCGATTCTGCCTCAGCCTCCTGAGAAGCTGGGATTACAGGCACATACCACCATGCCCAGCTAATTTTTTATATTTTTAGTAGAGACGGGGTTCATCATGTTGGCCAAGCTGTTCTCAAACTCCTAACCACAGGGGATCCACCCGGCTTGGCTTCCCAAAGTGCAGGATTATGGGTGTGAGCCACCATGCCTGGCTGAAAAGACATTTTTGACTGGCAATATAAGCATCTTGGAAAAACTTAAAATAGACAAATGGACTTTGCCTTTAGTATAATGAAAAAGGTGACAAAGATTTTGTTAGTATTGGCCTTTTCCTCACATAGAGCCAGCATCTGGGCATTCCTGCCTTTAGCGCAGCTCTGCATTGTGAGGCCACAAGCTAAATGCTGTAGAAATAAAGGTCATGAAAGGCAGCCCGGCGCTCCTGGGCCATGGGGATCCGCAATGCAACACAGGGTGAGGATTTTTATACAGATTTCTTAGGATCAGAAGAAAAATAGGACATTAAGCTCTTGGCCACCTGAAATACTTGCTTCATCCTGACTACAGATTTATTATTCCAAACCACAGGAATGGTATATTTCTCATTTTGGTGTTATCCCAACATCAACCGTACAGTACTTTGCAAATAAATATTCAAAGCTGCCTGGGTCTCCAGCTGTAAAGAAATTAATAGACTTAATTACCATGTTTTAAGGGTGAGCAAATATCACCTGATTTATGACTTGTACTCAAATTGCTGAAATAATGATGCTCTTTAAAAAAGGAAAGATATTTTCACAGTGGACTTTGTTTTTACAGATTGGATAACAGCCTTGGTTTTTCCTTTGAATTATGGAATTAATCAGAATGATTTCTCTTTTTGTTTTATTCATTTATTTATTCTCTTTTTGTTTTATTATTTAGATTTGCACATCCTTATCAATATGAACTAAATCACTTTACTCCACCAGATTCAGTGCTTCAAAAGCCACAACCCCAGGTTAGTACCCAGCCTTAGTTTAAGGGTGGTGTGTAGTGGCCCAAGAGGAATCAAGTAAGTAGAGTCACTGATGCAATTTTGACTTTCCTTGAATATCTTTAAGGTAGAAGGTACAGTTCTGGGTCATTTCTCAAACTCATAGTTTCACTTTGTACTTTACTGGGGGATGATTTCTGTATTCCTGTCTTTTTCTTACTATTCTCTTGATCCAGTTATACAGACCTGTAGAAGAGACACCATGCCATTTCATATCCTCCCTGGATGAACTTGTGGAACTCAACGAAAAGCTCTTGAATTGTCAGGAATTTGCAGTTGACTTGGAGGTATCTTGTATATGACCCTGGGTGAAATTTTTACATTTTCTGGAAGTTTATCTACTGAAGAAGTATAAAATTGATACTAATTTAAATCTAGTTTTTAGTAAAAAATTAATCATATAACTTAGCTTTGTAGCTGACTTTTCTTTTTTTTTTTTTTTTTGAGACTGAGTCTCCCTCTGTTGCCAAAAGCTAGAGTGCAATGGCGTGATCTCAGCTCACTGCAACCTTCACCTCCCGGGTTCAAATGATTCTCTCTGCCTCAGCCTCCCAAGTAGCTGGGATTATATGCACCAGCCACCACGTCCAGCTAATTTTTTGTATTTTTGGTAGAGATGAGGTTTCACCATGTTGGCCAGGCTGGTCTCAAACTCCTGACCTCATGATCCACCCACCTCGGCCTCCCAAAGTGCTGGGATTACAGCCATGAGCCACCACCGCCGGCCTGTAGCTGACTTCAAAATCAATAAAGGAAAGTCTAATAAAATCTTTGTTTTTTTCTATTCTCCCTCCTTCTATGTGATTTAGCACCACTCTTACAGGAGCTTCCTGGGACTGACCTGCCTGATGCAAATTTCCACTCGGACGGAAGACTTCATCATTGACACCCTCGAGCTTCGAAGTGACATGTACATTCTCAATGAGAGCCTCACAGACCCAGCTGTCGTTAAGGTCAGCAAGCCTTTTGTAGCTCATGCCTGTGAGCTCATACAAGATTTTTAGTGCTTTTCAGTCTACTACTTCATTATTTTAACCTAGACCCAGTAAAGCTGGGAGAATCATGTCATTTCCTAACTAGGGTACCATGCTAAATGGCTTTTGTTTCTAAATCCCTGTTAGAACAGCTAAGACTTAGCTTGATATCACCCAGAAAAATGTTAAATCATTTTCATGACTATTGCAGTGAGCCCCAGCTGTCAAGATTGTTTGGACTTCATGGCCATACTGAAGCTGCTAGAGCTGCTCTCGTGGGTCTCATTGGGTGATAACAGTTTCAGACTTTAAGATTATGGCATTTGGAGTGTAGAAAGCTGTGACTGAAGACAAAAGAAACATTTAAAACTGCATATATCTAATTTTTTTTTTTTGAGATGGAATTTTAGTCTTGTCCTCCAGGCTGGAGTGCAGTGGTGCTATCTCAGCTCACTGCAACCTCCGCCTCCTGGGTTCAAGCGATTCTCCTGCCTCACCCTCCCAAGTAGCTGGGATTGCCTCACCTACCACCCCACTTGGCTAATTTCTGTATTTTTAGTAGAGATGGGGTTTCACCATGTTGATCAGGCTGGTCTCAAGCTCCTGACCTCAAGCAGTCCACCCACATTGGCCCAAAGTGGTGGGATTACAGGTGTGAGCCACCATGCCTGGCTGCATATATCTAATCTTGATTAGAATATTGGCTTCTGCCAGGCGAGGGGGCTCAGGCCTGTAATCCATGCACTTTGGGAGGCTGAGGCAGGAGGATCACTTGAGCTCAGGAGATTGAGACCAGCCTGGGCAACACAGTGAAACCCCATCTCTACAAAAAATACCAAAGCAAGCTGGGCATTGTGGCACACCTGTAGTGCCAGTTACTTGGGAGGCTGAGGTGGGAGGATTGCTTGAGCACAGGAGGCGGAGGTTGCAGTGAGCCAAGATCACACCAGTGCACTACAGACTAGACAACAAAGATTACTGTCTAATTTCAGTGTTCTAATAAACTGGAGACAGAGTTCATTTCAGAGCCTGAGTGGCCTGATACCAGTGTACCGCATGACTTTGGTTCTGTTTTCAGGTCTTCCATGGTGCTGATTCAGACATAGAATGGCTACAGAAAGACTTTGGATTATATGTAGTAAACATGTTTGATACCCATCAGGCAGCACGCCTTCTGAACCTGGGCAGGCACTCACTAGATCATCTCCTGAAACTCTACTGCAACGTGGAATCAAACAAGCAGTATCAGCTGGCTGATTGGAGAATACGGTCAGTTTGCTCTTAATGAGGAAATGTGGATGGCAGAAGAAGGTGTGATTATTCATTAACCTGTCGTTCACAGAGACCTGGCTTAGGGCCATACCATATTCATGGAAATGAATGGCATCAGGCTTTTTGCCAGTCATCTTCAGCAGCATAAAAGTGGTAGAAAATTCTTTTTTTTTTTTTCTTCTGAGACAGAGTCTTGCTCTTTTGCTAAGCTGGAGTGCAGTGGCATGATCTTCGCTCACTGCAACCGCCGTCTCCCGGATTCAAGGGATTCCCCTTTCTCAGCCTCCTGAGTAGTTGGGACTACAGGTGTGTGCCATCACGCCTGGCCAATTTTTTGTATGTTGGTAGAGACGGGGTTTCACCATGGCCAGGATGGTCTCTATCTCCTGACCTCATGATCCGCCCGCCTTGGCCTCCCAAAATGCAGAAATTCTTTAATGATAATGTGGACTTTATGATGGACTGATTCAGTTACACTGTGTTTCATGGAAATAGTGGCTGAAAAAGAGGTGCCACATCAGTATTTGTCCATGCTGCTCTCTTGTTTGAAACTCAGATCTCCCTAGTAGGGATGAGTGAGTGTGTATGTGTGTGTGTATATAAGATGATCTTCTGTAGGTGGGGAAGAATTCTAAGGGACACTTGGTTTAGCTTTATAATGAATGTTTTTTGTGGCATAAGGTAGCAGTTTTGCCCCATTTCCTGCGGGCCTTGCTTAGCTTGGTCATTTTCCACTTGTTTGCTATCTCCCTGAGGTTGCAGTTGTCATAGGAAGGTGCCACTGAACTTTTCCAGGAATTCTACATGCCAGAATGCCAGAATCTCTAACTATAAAAATAAAATTACATTTGGACAGATAAATTCCAAATAAAAGGTGAAAATGGATAAAATCTAAAAACCCACTCGCGGTTACGGAGCCCTTACCCTGTGCCAAGCTCTGAGCTAAGTGCTTCAAGGATGTGGTCCTAAGCAGTCCTCACAACAGCCTGTGAAGTACCTGGTTCCCATTTTACAAGTTAGCTGGTTAAGCCCAAAGAGGTTAAGGAACTTGTCTAAGGACAGACAGCTGGAGCTGAGATTTGAACTCAGGATGACAGTGCTCCCTTTTCTGCCACTCCTTGTATATATCCAGAGTAGCTAACATTGCCCTTATTTTAACCATCGTATTGCCCTGCCTCCCTCTACCCAGCTATTAAAATAATGGCTTAGCATGTTAAAATGCAGGAAGTGTTGGCAGAACTACAATGTTGGCTATGAAAGGATCTTTCATATCAGAAGGGTCTAAGGAGGTCCCAACACCCACGGAGTGGACAAATTGAATTGCTGCCCTTGGGGGCACTCAGTGAAACAGTGTCCTCTGCAATTCCAGCCCTCTGCCTGAGGAAATGCTCAGCTACGCCCGTGATGATACCCATTACTTGCTATACATCTATGACAAAATGAGGCTGGAGCTGTGGGAGCGCGGCAACGGCCAGCCCGTGCAGCTGCAGGTGGTGTGGCAGCGGAGCAGGGACATCTGCCTTAAGGTACGCCTTCACCGCAGTCACACAGACTGCGACACTTTCAGGCTCTGTGTCTGGCCAGGTTCCAGTTCTTAGGTTTGCTCCTTACATTCATGAAAAGAGCCAAATGTTTTACAGAGCCCAGGGCACAATTTTAATTCCCATTGATTTTGAATATTCTCTAATACTTGGTAGAAATTCATCAAACCTATCTTCACGGATGAGTCCTACCTCGAACTCTATAGGAAGCAAAAGAAGCACCTTAACACACAGCAGTTGACAGCCTTTCAGCTGCTGTTTGCCTGGAGGGATAAAACAGCTCGCCGGGAAGACGAAAGTTACGGGTAAGGAATTAGAACTTCTCTTGATGCCTACTTCCAGACTGAGCACATCTGATAGCAAGTAAATAATGGGCTCTTTTTTTTATTTTGCCATGAAAGCTGGTTATTTCCCCTGTAGGACAGCATCTCATGGAACTCACTGGCTGAATGTAATGTGTCCCCAATGTGTGTGTTTTTTCCAGATACGTACTGCCAAACCATATGATGCTGAAGATAGCTGAAGAACTGCCTAAGTGAGTCTGAGAGCTGATTAATATGTTTCAACTTTCTCGGTAGATCTCATGTTCTTCAAAATCAAGCTTTTCTGGTTGCTGTTACCCAAGGCTATTTACCCAGAGATTAATACTCTAAGCTTGGAAGGTAGCAAGTCCAAGGAATCCAGAATTTCTGCCCTCAGGCTGCCATTTAAGAACTAAAACTTCTGAACTGCAATAATCTCAATGATTATGCCTTAGTTTGAGTTCATCTAAGTCCCCGAACTTTATAGTATCTACTTGCAAGGAAAGAAAATGTCCCAGATTCTCTCATGTATACTTTCTTCCAAATTAAAGCATGTCATGATCTTAAACGTTTTGTGATACTGATTGAAGTATAAGCAAGAATCAAAAGCCACCGTCTGTTGGTTGCCCCCTGCAGAATTGAGAATCCGTAGTGCTGTGGTACTTACTTCCAGCTCTTCCTGACTGCAGGAGTGAGGCTTTAAGAGGAATCCACTTAAAGCTTGGTGTTGCAAAGAACACATCGAGAAGTTGGCCTTGGCTGTCCTGTTATCAGTGTTTGCCTAGTCACCGAGCTGTAGCTTCAGCTCAGGTGTGACACCATGGCTATACCCAGTCATTATTCTTATCTGGAAGCCTTTGAGGGCTGCGTTTCTGAGTGACAAGTTGAGTGTGTGTTCCTACTTGTCTGCAGGGAACCTCAGGGCATCATCGCTTGCTGCAACCCAGTACCACCCCTTGTGCGGCAGCAGATCAACGAAATGCACCTTTTAATCCAGCAGGCTCGAGAGATGCCCTTGCTCAAGGTAAGAAGCTGTTCTACAGCCGGGCGTGATGGCTTACGCCTGTGATCCCAGCATTTTGGGAGGCTGAGGTAGGTGGATCCCTTCAGGTCAGGAGTTCGAAACCAGCCTGGCCAACATGGTAAAACCCCATCTCTACTAAAAATACAAAAAATTAGCTGGGCATGGGCTGCATGCCTATGATCCCAGCTACTCCAGAGGCTGAGGTGGGAGAATCGCTGGAACCCAGGAGGTGGAGGTTGCAGTAAGCTGAGATTGTACAGTGACAGAGGGAGACTATCTCAAAAAAAAAAAAAAAGAAAGAAAAAAGCTTTTCTACTAAAGCTTCCCAATTTAGCAGGCCTGTTCTTTTTTTTTTTCTTTTGGAGACAGAATCTCACTCTTGTCACTCAGGCTGAAGTGCAGTGGTGTGATCTCGACTCACTGCAACTTCCATCTCCCAGGTTCAAGCGATTCTCCTGGCTCAGCCTCCCAAGTAGCTGGGATTATAGGCATGCACCACCACTCCTGGCTAATTTTTTGTTTTTAGTAGAGGCGGGGTTTCACCGTGTTGGTCAGGCTGGTCTCAAGCTCCTGACCTCAGGTGATCCTCCCACCTCGGCCTGCCAAAGTGCTGGGATTATAGGCACGAGCCACTGCGCCCAGCCTTAGCAGGCCTGTTCTTTCTGCCAGCATCTTATTCCTTGTGGCCTCGTAAATACATAAGCTGATCTCCATTGTTTTTTTTTTCTTTTTTTGAAATGGAGTCTCTGTCACCAGGCTGGAGTGCAGTGGTGTGATCTGGCTCACTGCAACCTCCACCTCCCGAATTCAAGCGATTCTTCTGCCTCAGCGTCCCAAGTAGCTGGGACTACAGACATGCGCCACCATGCCTGGCAAATTTCTGTATTTTTAGTAGAGATGGGGTTTCACCATGTTGTCCAGGATGGTCTCCATCTCTTGATCTCAAGTGATGAAATTTTTTGTGGAGATGGATCTTGCTGTGTTTCCCAGACTGTCTTGACCTCTTGGGCTTAAGCAGTCCTCCCACCTCGGCCTCCCAAAGTGCTGGGATTACAGTTGTGAGCCACCTGCCAGCCCTACATTTGCAGTTTTTATGTTAAAAATGTCTTTGTGGTTAGGCGCAATGGCTCAGGCCTGTAATCCCAACACTTTGAGGGGCCGAGGCGGGTGGATCACGAGGTCAGGGGATCGAGACCATCCCGGCCAATATGGTAAAACCCTCTCTATAAAAATACAAAAATTAGCTGGGTATGATGGCGTTCACCTGTAGTCCCAGCTACTCGGGAAGCTGAGGCAGGAGAATCCTTGAACTTGGGAGGTGGTGGCTGCAGTGAGCCGAGATCACGCTACTGCCCTCCAGCCTGGATGACAAGAGTGAAACTCTTTTTCAAAAAAAAAATGGCTTTGTAAGCTCTGTATTTTGTCCAAGTAAAGAGAGACCCTAGTTATTAGAGAAGAGTCTTTTTCAAGCTCTTTGGCACCCTTCCTGTTGTTCTTCGTCACGAAAAAGAGCTTTATTCTTTCATTCTACACATAATTATTGAGCACCAAATAATTCTCCTGCCAGGCACTGCAAGGAGTGAAGGGAGGAAAGAAAATCTCTGGGCTCTTGAGAAATAGTCTGGTGAAGGAACACAGTCAGTGTTGGGGGCTGGGTGTTGGACCTGAGGCGTTTAGGCAACTTTCCTCAGTTCTCTTTGTTTTTACCCTTAGTCTGAAGTTGCAGCCGGAGTGAAGAAGAGCGGACCACTGCCCAGTGCTGAGGTAGAGTGTCGGATCCGTTGTCTCCCCCGGGAGGGAAGACATCAGTTGTAGCCAGTGCAAGTACACCTCTGCCAGAGGCCTGTGCTGACAGCTGGCGGGAAGCTACTGCCAGCTTGCACGTTTTACATGCCAGCCTGCTGGTGTCTTTTTTATGCAGAGATTGGAGAATGTTCTCTTTGGACCTCACGACTGCTCGCATGCCCCTCCGGATGGCTATCCAGTCATCCCAGCCAACGGTAAAGTCGAGAGCCCTCCTGACTGTCCCGAAGAGGTTGGGACACACCTGCCATGTCTAAAATTCTATAGGCTTGGCTGGCTGTAGTGGCTTAGGCCTGTAATCCTAACACATTGGGAGGCTGAGGCAGGTGTATCACCTGAGGTCAGGAGTTCAAGACCAGCCTGGCCAACATGGTGAAACCCCATCTCTACTAAAAATACAAAAATTAGCTGGGTGTGGTGTTGGGTGCCTGTAATCTCTGCTATTCGGGAGGCTGAGGCAGGAGAATCACTTGAACCCAGAAGATGGAGGTTGCAGGGCACCAAGACTGTGCCATTGCACTCCAGCCTGGGTAACTAGAGCGAAATTCCGTCTCAAAAAGAAAAAATAAAACAAAATAAATAAATTATTAATTAAATAAAATTCTGTAGGCCTTGACCTTATTAACTTCTGCTCCTCTAGGATCTGTGCCAGTTCAGAACCAGGCGAACCTCTTTCCTGATGAAAAAGAAGATAACTTGCTGGGTACCACATGCCTGCTTGCCACAGCTGTCATCACATTATTTAATGTGAGTAGCACCCCCTAGGATTTACTGGGTTTATCCAGCAGGCTGTCTGCCTGGAGGGTTGCGTCCACTTGGAGACTAATGCTGAGAGCAAAACCCAGTAGTGGTGGGAGAGGCATGGAGAGAGATGAGTAAGGGGCACTTACACTCTGGAGGAGGTGGTCTCGGGACGTGGATGGAGGATTCTCTGAGCTCTGTGTGTGAAGAAATCTCCAAGGAAAGGCTGATGTTCCGGTGTTGAACAGCACCTAGTGGGAGGAGGGCCTGTGCAGAGAACATACAAACAGGGCTTTCCAGACACTGCTGCAGCAGGGGCAGGGGAAGAATGGCTCACCTGGATGCCCAGCAGGGGTGGCGTGGGTATGCTTTCTGGTGAACTGTAGAATGTGCACTGCCTGTAGCTTCCTGCCTGACCCCAGCAGCATGTATGTGTGCTTTTGGTGAAGAAGAGAAACCCTTTTGAAACGGGTTTTTTTTTTTTTTTTGAAACTGTCTTGCTCCGCTGCCCAGGCTGGAATGCAGTGGCACAGTCACGGCTCACTGCACCTTTGACCTCTGAGGCTCAAACGATCCTCCTGCCTCAGCCTCCTGAGTAGCTGGGATTACAGGCATGAGTCACTATACCCAGTTATTTCACAGTTTTGTTTTGTTTTGTTTTGTTTTTGAGATAGGATCGTACTCTGTCACCCAGGTGGAAGCGCAGTGGCACCAGCTTGGCTCACTACAACCTCCGCCTTCCAGGCTCAAGCAATCCTTCTGCCTCAGCCTTCTCTGGAGTAGCTGGGACTACAGGCATGTGCCATGCCCAGCTACTTTTTGTATGTTTTGTAGAGATGGGGTTTCACCATGTCGCCCATTCTTCACTTTCGTTTTTAACTTAATTACATAAATCTAGATTGGACCTTGCTTCAGCAATTAATGAGAAAATTCTAGGCACTTTAGTCAACTCAGAGCTAATTTGAGTCATGAAGGTGATTTATCAGCTAAAAGTGTTAGCGTGAACTCTGGGCTGCTTTGACATGGAAGTGCTATGTAGTGTAAAGGAGGCTGTGGGCTCCCTGCACTCTGTGTGGCAAGGGGCCTAATTACAAATGAAGTAAAAGGATAGTTCATATTTATGAACCCATCTGGAATCAGCATTTTGTTGCATAGTTTCAATGATTCCCTATAAATATATGAAATATTAAATTTCAGGCTGTGCACAGTGGCTTACACCTGTAATCCCAGCACTTTGGGAGGGCAAGGCTGGCAGATCGCCTGAGGTCAGGAGTTTGAGACCCATCTGGCCAACATGGTGAAACCCCATCTCTACTAAAAATACAAAAATTAGCCAGGCATTTTTGCTCATGCTTGTAATCCCAGTTACTCAGGAGGCTGAGGCAGGAGAATCACTTGAACCCGGGAGGCAGAGGTTGCAGTGAGCCGAGATCATGCAACTGCACTCCAACCTGGGTGACAGAATCAGACTCCATCTCAGTCAATCAATCAATAAAATAAAATTCAGACATCAAATAAGACCTCGAATTCTAGAGCCAGACCATGCTGGATTTAAATCCCTGTTCTGCTCGTATCACTGCCAGCCTCCAAAAGACTGTCACAACCTCTGTAGCCCTCAGATTCTTCCTCTGTAAGGTGGTGAGAGTAATACCACTTCATAGGCAGTGAGGACCTGGTGAGAATTCAGTGATCCAGCACATTGATAATGAAATGCTCCTGTGTGCTGTTGCAGACACAGCACCTTATACATAGGAGAATGTATGAAAATTAGCCTTAGCCATTGGTATTAATAACTGTTACTGGCTGAGTGTGGTGGCTCATGCCTTAAATCAGCACTTTGGAGGCTGAGGCAGGTGGATCACTTGAGGTCAAGAGTTCAAGACCAGCCTGGCAGAAACCCCATCTCTACCAAAAATACAAAAATTAGACAGGCATGGTGGCATGTGCCTGTATTCCCAGCTACTCGGGAGGCTG